>UELV01084519.1:4983-48254 GCA_900490015.1 Megastigmus stigmatizans | reverse complement strand
TTCGGGGTCTTGGTCGTTAATGGGTTCAGAAAGTGATAAGTTAATCGACTCAATTGATCAATTCGGGGGGCGTTGTTCATATGGAATGTTCGAGAAGACTTTTCATCTTCTTTGGGTTTCAGTTCCGGGAGAACGTCGCCTCTTCTTTACTTTCACTCATTATGTAGTAAATATTACGCAAACGGAATTTCGACTACGAATATTTTTCATCTCTCTCTCCCTCTCCTCCTCCTCCTCCTCTCTCTCTCTCTCTCTCTCTCTCTCTCTCTATATATATATATCTTATACCATCCAGGATATGTGAAAACGAAATAAAAGATTCATCTCCCGATGCCCTCACGCACTTTCGAAAAAAATATCCTTAGCCTTTAACGACTCTAATTTTTTCGCTCATCAAGTGCAATAAAAAGAAAGGGCATCGATAGGTATAGACATAGAAAGAAAGGAAAATAGAAAATAGAAGAAGAGGAGAGTGCGATTTAAAGGCGGAGATTTAATGGGAATGACACAGACTATTAATTTCGAACTACGTAACGGTGTAACGGCACAGTGTTTACTCTCGAGGTAGGTATAAGTTCGATGACCTCGAACTTATAGAATGACGTGCAGCGCGCAGAGGTACAGCAAAGAAGAGAGCTAACCTGCGCGTCCAAACACATCTGCCGCACGATATGCTTAGCGGCGCATTTTTACGGGTGGCTTCGTTACGTAACGATGCGCTTCAAATCTTTTCTTCTTTCTCTTTTCCTTTTTCTTCGTCTTGATGCGTTCAATGAGGAAAAGCTAAAGTTAGATTTCTTTTCTTTTTCGAGTTGATGCGATCGGTTAGGAAACAACCTTAGAGAGAAACGTTTTTTGTGATCGCACTCGCATCACATCATGTATGACTAGCCAAGTGCGCTTCCGCTTTGATGCCCAATTAGGTGTACTTTGAAAGGGTAACGACTTAGAAAATGTTAAGGTCTGCTTTTTAGTTTCTTTTTCTTATAAGAGTGAATAGAGAAAGTGAAGTTTGTTAGGGACTTGCATGCTGATAAAAGTGATGCGAAACAATTATTTGCATATGTAATATATATAAACAACGTACAGTGTTTCTGATTTTAAAGTAGGTTGATTTAAAAATAAATGTGTTTAATAATACTGATTACATATTACATTTAAATATTTAATATAATCGACATGTGTTATACTAGTAATTTTCAATACTTAATTTTGTTCGCTCATTGAATATTTTTCTTTTTTTTTTTTTAAACATGGTCAAGGTAATGCCCTTTAAATGAAGAAATAACTTCAACTAAAAAAGTTAATGCGTAATCAAATTTTCTTGTTCATCATGATGAGATGCTAAAATCTTAACTAACGGTTTTGTTGTCATCATTGCAGCATTGCAGGGTATTTTGATTACAGTCATGATTGAATCATACTTTTAACACAATTAATTGTTTCAAAATGAATAACTTAATATTAAAACAAGTGAACTTAATAAATACTTTTCTATCATCTATAATACAGAAAATAATTAAATAAAATAGTTTTATTCTTTTATTCAAATTTATATATTTCTTTTCTCCAGAAGAAGATTAGTAGTAAAAAAAGTTTATAAATACAATTACGCAAGTATGTTTTGTGCATCAGGGGTTCAAAATTTGCTATTTTTCCTATCATTTGCGGAGTCAATTTGTTGCGTATATCAGAAAATAATCATTTTGAATTCAGGGTAACTGAAACAAATAGTATTTTATTATTTTATTATTTCGTACAGAATTTCATCTTGATTATCTATTCGATGAGTTCTTTGTTGCTTAAAATCGAATGATCATATTCCAAAATATTTAAGTTTTTCTATTTTTATTTAAAAAATTCAAATTGCGATTTCTCATTTTAACATTTTCTATTTGGTACGTTGTAGCTTCAGTTATAACGCTTTCATACCATTACAATGGACAAAATCAATTCGTTCTTTATTTAGGAACTGCGGAATTGCGTGACATAAACATAAAATATTAACAATGTAAACGTGCGAATTAGATTTAACTGAACTATTACACACTCTATAATTTGATTAGAAGTTCATACGCTCAATTAAAGCCGAAAAGTCCGAAAAAATAAATAAAAACAAAAATCATTTTATTACAAAATCGACTTTCTAATGACCATCATATCATAATTCATTCTAGAGTAGTTCAAAGCATGTTCCACTTTCTAAAAAGTTCAGGTTTCAAAAGGTTAAACAATATTTATGTTCGGTTTTAATATTAATCATTAACAAATTTTTTAAATGCAACATTTTTATTATTTTTATTGCAATTTTACAGAGGCTAATTGTTAATCAACTAAATCAATGCGTTTGTTCAAATGCACCCTAGGGGTCGAGTTAAGACCCATTTTATCAAAATATATGTAAAATCATGGTTGTCTTTGGTCAATATACATTGTAAAAGATGTTACTAAATAGAAATTAAAAGCGTAGATATAATAAGCTTTTTATATACATTTTAGTAATTTTTTAGAAATTTAATTTTTTACCGTAGTAATTTTTTTTTTATATAAGCTCAAGTCATAAAATATGAACTTACGTAACCAAATAAATGTTATTTTTAACAAAATTAAATCACGTATAGGGTAGATATATCGGTTACTGTTGTTCCCAAGAAGCTTAAATTTTGTCACGTTACATTAATTTTTTTTCAATTTTTAATACTTTTATAAATATTTTTTATTAATTCTAATGCATTTTCTAAATAGTTTTCTACATTTTTTTATTAAAATCAAATAAAATTATATAATTATACAGTTAAGATAACAAATGTTATGCTTTTATTACTGGACATTATCTGCTTACCATAAGATACATTTACCGTATGTCAATTACAGTACCGTGCGTAAAAGGCCACAGCGACCGGCCAAAGTGCAATAATAAAGACGTTCTACCCTATATCGTCGCCCCAATGAAATATCGTTCTATTTCGGAATTTAGTTGGAAAACCCCCTATTTCGTTATTTGATGGGAAAATTTTACAATCAGATTCCGAGATAAGGCATTTTCCAACTAAATTCAGTGATAGGGCTTTTCTAATGAAATTCCGATAAAATGTTTTCCATTGAACTTCGGAATAGGACGTTTTTGAACTAAACTCCGAATTAAAGCGATTCTACATTTAGGCTACTATATATACTTTGATACAGACTTATAATTTTGTACTTAAACTTTGCCAAGAAGATAGTTTTTTTTTTTCTTAATTTCATTTAGTTTCATCATCAATTGCGATTTGTTTTCTTTTTATATAAAGTAATTTAAGTAAAATTTTCTTGATCATATGCCTGCCATCCTGCTGAAGCTTTTCTTGTCTTATTTTTTGTCCAATCAGTTAGGTAAGAAGAGGATTTCAATCTTTGAGTTTGTTTGACTTTGCTTTTATTATTTATATATTTCCTCAAATTTGTTTGATTGATTTATCCAACAGTTCTTATACAATTTACAATACAATACGAATCAGTCCTCACCGTGATCGGACTAGATTATTTTGAGTATTATTCATTGGCAAAAGACTGAAAAAAGATTAAAAAAAAAGTATTAATTTTCTCTTTATTCGATTTACATAATATTTATTTACGATCAATTCTTGACAATTTCCGAGAGAGAGAGAGAGAGAGAGAGAGAGAGAGAGAGAGCTGGAAATCAAAACACGCAACACAGACAATCTTTTACGAAATTTTGTTGGAAATATTCCTTACATTTTCAATCATAAAAACTGACAACTGTGCTTGATATTTTGGAATATTCAATTTTAAATATTCCTAATCAAAATTTCCTATAGAAAATAATGAATTATACTGCTTCAGGGATCATTTATTATAAGAAGGTTCTAGAGTCTCATTTAAAATACACATAGTTACCAACACTGCAGACCCTTATTTATTCATATGTGTGTAAGACTTTCTAAAATCCACTTTATTGTTTCACAGCTATAAGATGCTGATAACGAAGCCATGCAGCTGTCTACTAATCGCTGTCATCCTTGGTCTTCGCACGAACTTGGGTCGCGCCAGCAACTACGCGAGTACAGATGATACCACCTTCTCTCATTCAAGCTTTACATCATCCATCAGCAGTAGTAGCACAAGCAGCACGACTTCGCCGCTCCTCGAGGAAGTGCCAGCTTTTGTCAGCAGCATTGACCGTAACGTTACCAGCCCAGACAGGAGGCGCAAACGGCGCTTTGTGCGCTTCCCTTCTTTATCACCCAGCTATGTTCTCGAGGGAGCAGGCCCACCGCCATTTCCGCCGATCCAGCAGGCCAGAAATTTGGGATTCGCGAATGTACGCTTTGGATTGGCCGGTACATCGCAATATCCTAATTGGCGACAACACAAGTCATATTGGCGACAGCAATCGGCTCCGTCATCCTCGTCACTGCAAGGGGAGTATCCTGCGAGGCCAGCGACACCGGTGATGGGACATAGAACGCCCAGGTTGATTTTCAGGGATAACGATTTTCCCGTTGTCTCGGGGAGCGGGAATAATTTCTTCCAGTCGAACCAATTGCCCGATGTCGATGAGGATTTTAGAGGTGAGATTTTTTTAGACACCTTTTTTGATTAAGTGTATTTACAGTATTGTGGTATATATTAAGTTACGCTTTTAGTTTTTCATTGCGTATATACTTACAAGGAAGAGTTCGTTACATAGTACATCTATGTACTAAATGAGGATGCCAACGACACATGCATTTTAGCCTCAAAATCGTCACCTAAGCGATTTACACCATCGTATGGTTCTTATCAAATAGTGAATTTAAAAAAAATTAGCCCTATAAACCCTGGGCGAAACCGAGATACACGATTCTATAGAAATAGGAAATTAGTAGAAGAGTTCTGAGTACAGTCAGACGTCGATAATACCGTCTCGGTTTCTCAAGGGTTTATAGGACTTCGCGGTCCCAGCCTTTGATCAGTTAAGAGCACGTCGCATGCGCATGTCTAGATATAAATAAAATAACAGCTTAAATCTTATTTTACTTCAAGTTTTTACGTGCATTAAGGTTACATCTTTCATTAAATGCAATCAAAATTGATAAGCAATCGATAATAAATTTTTGTTTGAGCAAAAAAATAGATTGGGGAGCACTTTTTAATTATGACATTTAAATATGAGGAAGCAGTTTTTGATCAAAAGAGGAACCAGTGGAACCAGTGTTTGATCATAATTTAGCATTGTATAAAATAAAAAGTTTTAAAGAGTAATAAATACAAAATAGATATATTAGTCAAGTAAGGGATAATAATTAGTGACTTGCAATAAGAAGTCAAATGATTGCTACAATATTAAAAATATAATGAGACCACATTCAAAAACTGGGTCTTGATCAATTATTCCGTCCGTAAGGGTAGGGCTATTTTATGTTTTGAATTTATTGTTTGACAAGGGCTATACAATGGTGTAACGCGTTGAGGTATCGATTTTGAGGCGAAAATGCATGTGTCGTTGGCATCCTCCTTTATTGAAGTAATTTATAAATAGATATTACTAATCTGAACTTAAAATTTTTAAGAACTTTAATGCATTTTATCAATATTAACTTTACTTTTTACTATGATTTAAGGGAGTGCTCATATTAATGAAAAATACGCAATTACCAGTTTAGTGTAGAATTTACACTTTTCTCATTTTCTTTATAAAAGAATAGTCTTATTGAATGATGCGTTTTGGAAAAAGGAGAAAAAACTTAAAAACATAAATATCTTAAAAATTTTCAAATAAAATTAATAATTATTTCTTTAGATTAAATATCATCATTAACATTTAATCGACTGAATACTTTCACGAGTCTAACGAGAAATTTGAGATCAATGAAGAAAATTTTCTGGTTATTTGTAGCCGTAATCCTTCTAAATATTTCAAAAATGGCAAAACTTCTTAGTCTAGGAATTACTAGACGGGTAGTAAGACCTATGAAGTCCATAAAATCTGCTAAAAATACAATTTTGTACACTTTTCATTTCATTTCAGATCTCGTATGAGATTTTCATGCAGGTATTTTTGCAATTCCAGTAATTCGTTTATAGTAACTAATACTTAAATAATGCAATTTAGAACTTTTTGCATATTTCATGCAAGACTCGCCTAATAAGAAAAATTAATGCTTACGCTCGATTATACCGCTGGCAATTTCTTTTGTAATTTAATAGGTGACGATGTGGTTGTAAAATAGTTGGCTTGTAAAAAATCTATTTTATGCTCTTGTTAAACCATTTGTCTGACAGATATGCAATCAGATACAGGAATTTGCAATTATGTAAATACACTGAAACTCTAATTAGAAATCCGGAGAAAGCGATATCGTCTAATACAATATTCAAGAAAAGAAACAGATGTTACTGTTTTCAATCTTTATGCCGACAATTACTTGATGCAAATAATAAACAAAAAATAATTATAAAAATACCATTCATACAATAGTTCATATAGTGTGCTATTAACATGATTTGTTCTTGCATGAATTGATTATTAGTCCAGTAAACATAGTCTTCTGAATATAAAATAAAATTTCTTATAGGTTTCTACTGTTGTGATGTACCCATACGTGATCTATATCGTAAAATTTTAAGATTTGAAAATTGTAATATTATATTATCTTAAAAAATCTATTGCATAATTTTTTCTATATCAACATTGTAATATCATACGATATCATTTTCTTACGTGTAATGTCTCATATTTTCAAAAAAGATAGAAACGAAAAAAAACTAAGTGTATTGGGATATAATATATATTTTTTATGTCTATTTTAGCATTTCTGCTTCATTTATTCTAGTAGCTAGATCCACATTTGCCAAATAATTCAGTATTTAAAATAAATTCTTTTCTTCTTTCGTTATTATTAACTAATTGTTTTTTAATTGTAAATATTTTTTTAGTTATATGTAAGGTATCAAAAATCAAATACACCAGTTTAAAAAATTTCGATACTATAGTAAAATATCGAAAGTAAAGGTGTAATGCACTTATTTAGTATAAATTACTTCTTTTAATTAAATTTAAATTTATTATTTCAGATCACCGAAAACAAATTTTTAACGATTATCCCAGATTGGAAACAGGTACGTCAACTAATTCTGTTATTTAATTATCTTTTATTAATAAAAATAAACTTCGGTAAGAATAAGCGAAAGTTTTATGCCGTAGAAAATGTTACAACCATAAATATTAAATGGTTAAGTAGTTTTATGATCTAAATGTACAGAGTCAAATATACATTATTTTTCAGTTTAAAGGTTAACGTAATATCTGAATAATGATTCCGTCATGCCGCACTTATTTCTGTCAAGTCTGTCATTTCTGTAATCCGTAATAATTTAACGCTTTGGTGAATCAATAAATTAATCTTTTGAAATATTCGAAAATCGATTATCTTAACAAAGGAAGGCTGTAGCTGAATAGGCATGTGAAATAGCCCTCACTTAAACAGTATACTTTAAATATGCCGTTCGAAAGCTACTAAAAAAACGCTTCCAAATCATTTGTAGCCCTAAAGGTCCATTTTCATGTGAGATACAGCATAAAACTCGATTTTTGAATTTTATTGTTTTTCTCTGGATTATCGTCGTTTCGTGTTTTAAATTTTTATGTAATCCTAACCTCAAAATTTAAAAAATGAAAAATCATTAAGATTTTCATATGGATTTTTTGCTGAATTTTTTAAGGGAAAAAAATTGGTTTTATACGTTTTTTAGTATACATTATGATCGCGGAGTTTTTAAGGCGTACACAGAGGTCGACGTATACGGGCTCTTGCTGCACGCTAAAGAAATAAGGGCTAAGGAATGGGAAATAAAATGAATAATATATCTATATATAGGAGGAATAAGGAAAAATAAGGGCTCGGGCACGCACATAATAAGGAATAAGAAATAAGAAAATAGCATTGGTTACTATATATATATATATTCATATCGTATAAGAAATAAGAGGAATATGGAGTAATAACTTTTTATTTTTCATACATATAGATATATAAACCAATGCTATTTTCATATTCCTTATTCTTTGGTGTGTCCGAGCCCTAAGGGCCATGACAGCTAAAAAGGCATAGATCACACAATACAAGATTAGCATTGGTCAATATATCTATAGAGATGAAGAACAAAATCTTGTATGTTGTGTTTAGAGCTATGTAGATACATTAACCAATGCTAATCTTGTGTGTGGTGCTCTATTGTCTTTTTAGCTGCCATGGCCCTAAGGGTTCTTGCACGAATGAAGTAATATTGAGGAATAACAATAACAGCCAATCACAAGCGAGCTTTAAAAGGACGTGTTCCTCAATTTATAAGTTTTAGGGCTCGGACAGCCAAAAGAATAAGGAATAAGGAATAAGAAAATAGCATTGGTTACTATACCTATATATATGAGAAATAAGAGGAATATGGAAGAATAACTTTTTATTTTTCATACATATAAATATAGAAATCAATGCTATTTTCGTATTCCTTATTCCTTATTCTTTTGGCTGTCCGAGCCCATAGCTGTTCCTGTTCCTGTAACTTTCTTTTGTCTGTAGCGGCCTTAAATCACAAGACATAAGAAGGAACACCGAACAAGTAGAAATAAGACCGTTGTGTGTTTTTGTGCGTCATTCTGTCAATGGTAGTGCATACATAACCTACCACTCTACCAACCATGATAAGCAGTATAAGGGAAATAATAACTTAATTATTAATCTTATAAAAAATATAACATTTATGTAAGTATGTAATAAAAATATAATTGTATTTATCAATCGATAATATTTAAACAATCAAATCTTTAAATTTTTATTCTTACTTCCACCATCGCAATTTTCTTTTTCAACATAATTGTGACGGACGAAATCTCCCATAATTGCTGTTTGCAACCTACAACTACATTTTTGATTAAATATATTTATCATTAATTTAATACTTAACTGCTATTTAGAATGCTAGTAGGTTGTGTATGTACTACAATGACAGAGTGATATACACCAACACGCAACAATCTTTTTTCTCCTTGTTCCTTCTTATATCTTAAATTTGTGCCTTATACTTCGACCTCTGTATAGGCCTTTAAAACAAAATTATTGGTGCGTTAATCCGAAAAAAATAATGAAAAATTTTTTCAGCTTTTTTGAACTCCATATTGCTTTGAAGTGGTAGAAATTTTTCTTTTGCCTTTTACTCTCCTTATATTTATGAAAGCAGCAGGTAGGTAGATATAAGGAACTAAAGTAATAAAAATCAAATATTTTTCTATTTTTGCAAGAATTATACTATTGCAAACTCAGGCACGAAATATTTCAAAAGATTTATATATTTTAAAACATTTTTCTAATCACTTTAAAACCTTTTTACAACATTATTTTTTGTGTTGAATAAAATATTGTTCGAAAAGATTTTTAAAATAGTTTTAAAATTTATTACTAAAAATGTTTAGCGCAAATTATTTTAAAACCTTTTATAATCCTTTATACAAAATATTTTTATTCTATTATATGATATATTTCGAAATATTTTAAAAACTTTTATTCAAAATATTTCGAAAAGTAGTATTGAAATATTATTTTGAAAAATTTTATAATATTTTCATAATATTCTTGCAAAATATTTCCCTTACATAGTTGAAAACGTTTTAATGAAACATTTTAAAATCTTTTAAAATTAGAATAAATATTCTTATACAAGATTTTCAATCAATCGAAAATTATTTATACAAAATATTTCATTCACATGAATGAAATGATTGTAACGATACATTTTGAAATATTTTTAACATCTTTCAACAAAATATTTTAAAAAAATAATATTGAAATGCTATTTCGAAAGTTCATTTTTCCCGAAAATATCAATACAATCAACTACGCGCATGCGCCCTAATCAGAGTTATTGTTCTTCGATCATTTGTAGAGAGAAAAATATTTTGAAAAATTTCATTAATATTTTTAAATATTTCAAAAATATTTTTTGGCAGAAAAGATTTTAAAAATATTTTTAAGCAAGACAAAATATTTCTGAAAATATATTAATAACACTCGTTCACCTTGCAGTCACTCGTTTACTCGAATTACATTTGCGAAGACAATTACCGATAAATTACATAAATATAATATTTTTCGTTTGAAACATATTTGCAAGGTTAGTCATTAAAATCAATCGAGATTTGATATTTTCTTCTCTAGTTTCTGCATATTTTATTTTTTGGAAATATCTGAGCTGAGCGCACTTCCTTTATGACCATTCTATCATTTCCTAAAATTTCAAGTCAATCGGTTAATTTATTAATCTAGGAACTTTGAAATACAATATCGATAAAACAGGCGACTCCGATATCTCCTTAAGGGCGATAAGGGTAGTTTTACCTTACCAACATTACAGTATTTTGATTCTAATAAAAGAACTACTTGGATTTATGGGAAATGAAGACATTATTGATCTTCCATGGCTCATAATCTAAAAATCAAATATTTAAAGACTACTGGAAATGGTATTTCCACCAAGTTTTCGGTTCATTCGGTCGACATCCCATTTCCAGTAGCCTTTAAATATTCGGTTGAAATTTTGTGAAATAGTAATGGTTTAAGGAAATGCAATGATGCATAAATCCAAGCAGTTCTTTTACTAGAACCAAAATAATGCAAAATATTGTCATATCGGTAAGGTAAAATCCGGGTAACATCCAGTTAATTTCTTTCAAAACTAAATATTTTTTCATATTCTGAGCAATAACGTATAGGTTTTATATGTTTACTATAATAAACACCATGTATTTTGTTCATTTTTGTGGAGACCCTCCTTCCAGATTTGAACATAATTATAAATTAGAGTACACATATTATAAATTGCTTAATGTTTGCGTACATTACTATCATAAATAAAAAACTTCTAATATTATTAAAGCGTTTTAAAGTAAATCGAACTAACAAATTTTTCGTGACTGCCAAATGAAGCGTGAATAAAGGTAATAGAACAATCGACGGTATGCACGATCACAAGTAACTGTTGCACATCGCAAAGCCAAGAAAAACGTAAGAGCCCTTACCAGAACTCCCTTTAAAAACCTTCTGTGCAGAGTCGCGGAAAGAAAAAAGACCGGTGTGGAAGGGTGACGATTCGTTGTGCGCTGACGGACGGAGCTGCGAATTTTTTCTAATGTGCTGGATGTCCGCGGGCTTGCTGGACGGCAGTTGCGGTGGCATTATGTACGCCTGCTGCCATCGGACTAAAGATGCGGCTAAGGCAAGCAATGATTATAATCTTGTCGACGAGCCACGAGATCAGATTCAGTCGCTAGCCACGGATACTTACGTTGCTGAAGCCACCAGCGAGGATCGTAAGTTTCACCTTTGACACGACTCGACAAGGGGACACCGAGGTAGAGACTAAGAGAAAGAGGGAGAAAAACAGACTGAGACGACGATGAAAATATTTTCCACCTATCGACTGCATGTTTTCCCTGTGATCCAAAGTGTCGAGAACGATCATTTTTCCAACGCACGTACGGAGATAAAATTTAACTCAACAGCAACAGTTTTTTCGCATTTAATGATACTTATGTATCAACGAAGATATATTTCATACTGAAAAAGTGGCGATGTAGGTAGATGTAACATGCAATCGCGTGAGAGTGCATTTGATCCCTTACAAAGCAGATTATTATTGTTAAGTTTACAAGATATCAACTCAATTCAGAATTAGGTATTAATTTCGCCAACGAGGCCTACGGGGGCTCGGAATAAGCTCTTTGGGCAGTACGCGATCAATGCTTTAGAGCGCATTAATGTATTTGTACTTAGGAAAAAAAAATATAAATGATTTTTATTACAATTAGAATTGGGTGAAATTATTTTTTTTTACGGAAAAGGCCACATTAAATTATGAGAAGCAGAAACCCTCTTTTTTAGCAGTGCCATTTTACAGTTCGCTTCGAACTATTTGGTGCAAAATTTTGGTTTGTACGAGAAAAATGATGGATTTCTTTATTTAATCCTATTTTCATTAGTTGTCCCCCCTTCCTCTTTGCATTGCTAATATCTATGCAAAGTTTCATGTGAGTTTAGTACTTGATTTTAAAGAAAACTTTGATTAAGTTTAGTACCACCGATAACTGGACATCGGAGTTCTCTGTTTTACCAACAGTTATCGGTGCTAACTTAATCACAGAGTTTTCTCTAAAACTAAGCATTAAATTCAAATGTTTTGTTGATATTAGCAGTGCATCGCTGAAGGAAGGGAACTAAAGAAAATAGGATTAAATTAAGATGTCCATCAATTTTCTTGTATAAACAAAAATGTTGAATTTTGTAAATTGCTTAGCCGTAAAACAGTTGTATCTTTGTATGCACGCTAAAATTTTACGAATGAATAATTCACTTTGTATTGAGATTATCACTTAAGTAGCGTATGCATGTACATAATAATGATTAAATATATATAAATAAAAATTTTAGTTAAATAGACCTTAACTCGGACTCTACGGCCCATTGTAACTAAAGCTGAGACACGTATCTCATATTTTTCGCCAAAGAATGTCTCTGTAAGGTTTCAGCCAAATCCGTGTCTCGAAGGAGGTGTACTCATATTTTCAGACTAGAAAGTCAGTTTGATTTTAAATGTGGAGAAATTGTTTCGTTTTTCCTTTTTGAACACTTTTTTCCAATATTATTTTATATTATATGGTGTAAAAAATTAATAAAAATTGTACTGTTTAATAACTGTGTTCTAAATAAAAATAATGGATAACTACATGAAAACTTTATCTACTTTTTAAGTAGTAAAATTAGAGTGAAACATATAATCAGATGATCAGTTTAACTTAAAATAATAGTCCCTTAAGTTTTCATAATTGTTTTAGTTTTCTTGCATAAGCTTTGTAATTTTAAAGTATTAGTAAAACTTATTTATAGTTATTCACATAGAAATAAAATGAAGATACGATAAACATTTTTACAACAAACAAAAATTTTAAATCTACCATGTTTCACTGTTTCGTCAGCGATTATGATTTATCAAACGATTAAGTGTCCGGAAAAATGGTCATTCAGCATTGCGGAACAATTGATATTTATTTTCTCCAACAATCTTCTGGTTTGATACACTTCCAATCCTCGCAAATTACTCTTTATTTGTATAAGCATGATACATTATACGGTGGTAAAAAAACAAGTACTATTGAGTTGTATGACTTAACGCTCACAACGCACGCACGCAACATCATGCACTATTTTCCGCGAAGATGCACTAACGATACCTCCTACCGACTTACCTGTGAATGTGTTTTTTTATACTTACATTTGGATGTATGATTGTTCATAGTATTTGATACTGACGGATAATTCAAGGTTCCAGGCTACAAACTATCGCATTAAAATTTGAGTGAAACCTATTTGGTGGGAATAAGCAAAATATTATATAAATGAAGAGAGTTTATTTTGCTTGCCTAAGTTACAAGTAATACATCCGTACATTTTAAACCTTCCTTAATTTTTTCAAATTCTCGTTATAGATAATTTAATTTCTTTAAATTAGTTATAGAAAATATTCTTATAATTGTCAATATTAATCGTGTGCTATGAATAAAAATTTTTACCTAAAAATAACTTCTATATTGGAAATGTAAAGTTTACATTTGAACCTTTTACGATACACCAGTAGTTAAAAAGAAATACAATCTTATCAGATAATTCAAACGATAAATATGATTTTGGATGCAAATGCTTAGCACGGTAAATTAAATTTATGAATTGTGTTACGGGAAGCGGATTCCCCCACTATGTAAATCAATGGGGGAACAAAGTTTTATTGTATAATGATCTTTATCGCTATACTAGAGAAGATAAGCATGGCTATGTAAGTGACGCTTGAAACTCGGGGGAGTATTTATTCAATAATAATGATTGCTATATAAATAGGAATAATCTTACTCAGAGTTTAATGGGTTTAGTCTGCGCCTTATCTCTTTCTGATTCGATCGACTGACGGGGTGACATTGGTCTGTACGTAAAAATAATTGTACTGTATTGGTTCGCTTGAAGAGGAATGAGCCTAGAGTGCATGCAAAACCTGTGTATATTTTTTTAATTTGGGAACGTCGTTGGTGGTATGCACTGTATATTTTCTGCTGTAAGCAGACATTGAACAGTGGACTTAAACTTAAGCAGTATCAGCGGAATCTGTACTTATACTTTTCTCTGTCTAATTCTCCTTATTTTTAATCTAGATGGTCGAGGCACGTCAGTCGAGCGCACAATGCATTGTCACCTACATTATTGTAAAACTCTGACTTTTGTTTATATCGCAATTTCTAATTATGTAATTTATGCGAGCGTGGCGCAATAGTTTAAGACGATAACCATTAAGTTCCTGGCGGATTGTAGAAACTTAATACTATCTAATTATTTATCTTTTATCAGTATTCTTAGAAAATGCCAATGTAGGTGAATGTAATTAAATTCAACGGTAAATGGTTATTTCAGAGTGTGGAATTTCGGCTTCGAAACAGACAGCGCAGAGGAGAATCGTTGGTGGAGATGAAGCAGGATTCGGAAGTTTCCCTTGGCAGGTAATACTGTAAGATACTCGCAAATTAAAGTAACTGATTGAAAAAAATATTTTATGTGTAACTAGTTTCTTTTATTTACATTTATTATGCTCATATTGATAACTGTTTACAAAGTCACGAATTGCCATGAAATCTTTTTTGGTCACGGTATCTTGTTTGTATATAGAATTATTTAATTTCAAATCATTTTTCTTTTATAATAATCCACTGATAATACTCAACATTGAAAAGATAAATTAAAATATTTTATCAAAGAATAACACTTATACATGGCACTTGTTAAAATTACAAGGTAGATGTATAAAGTTTATACTGTATCACTTAGTTTATGTAAAGAGGTCTTTAATTTAAAAAAATCATCCCCTGACTTGACGAGAAATTTAATTGCTTTTAATTAATTTGCTTTGAATGAGAATAATTCAAAACTTAAATAAATAAATTATTTTTAGTCAAATTTATGTGTTTAATAACACCATTAGTATCGAATGAAATGTATCCAAGTATGATATTTAAACACGCTAAAGCCATAAGGATTGATAGTTGACGCTAAATTCATTTCAAGGTACCGCTTCATTCAATGACTGTCTTGATAATAGCGAATAAAAATCGATTAATACATAAGTCAAATGAGAGATTTCATTAATAAAACTGGCGCGTTATTCGGTCTTATATAGTGCTTCGCACTAGATCCGATAGCATTCCAGCGCTAACGCTGAATGTTGAATGCAGAAGCGATGCAAAGCACGCAAATAGCTTCGCTTTTTGCATGTAAGGCACGACCGTTACCACTTGCGCTTCACGCTCGCATTTTGTTGCTGTCTCTATAACTGGTTCCATTGTTATCTTTTCTATGTTCTACAACTTTTATAAGAAATTAATATTTTTTATGTTAATACCCTAAAAGTGATATTTTTTACTTAATTTAAGCGATTTTAATCGTTTTTCCACTGTTACTTTGAACTGAATCGCTCCTAGCAAAAAATGTTCGATACAGAAAAGTTTTGTTATTTTTATGCTCTACAACTTTTACATTTAACACTTTTATGAGAAATTAATATTTTTTATGTTAATGCCAAAAAACGGTTATTTAAGCGGATTTAAGCGTTTTTGACCGTTTTCCACTACACTTCATGAAATTTTTTTTTTATATTATAGCTTTTATAAGATTATAAAACGATTTTCCGACAATTTTAAAAGGTGTGCAATTTCGAAGCTTTTCGATGTATATGAACGAAAATAGGAACTTTTCTAATCTATAACATAATAAGTAATAATAAATACGCTACCGTGTAAGTATCGGTCGTGCCTAAAAACTAGCTTAGCTGCTGAGTTTCTTAGTTTCTCCCAATAAAGTACATACGGTTTTCAAGATCAATTAAGTAGTCATTAAGATCTAATGCGATTTTCAATTTCTTTTTTCCAGGCTTACATTAGAATAGGCTCCAGCAGATGCGGTGGAACACTTGTGAATCGCTTTCACGTCGTTACGGCTGGTCACTGTGTAGCCAAGTTAGCATTATGGATCTTTTTTACCTTCATTCTTTTTTTTCACTTTTTTTTCTCTTTTAAAGAAACTCCTGCCTAAACAGCAGTTCGCGCAGGCTGTTTCCATCCGCTCACTTGGTTAATCATCTTCTGTATGTTTGCTTAGGGCATCCGCTCGTCAAGTGCAGGTCACGCTAGGCGATTATGTCGTAAATTCGGCGACGGAGTCGCTGCCTGCATACACGTTCGGCGTAAGAGAAATCCGGGTACACCCGTACTTCAAGTTTACGCCGCAGGCCGACAGGTAATGTATGTCTCCTTCTTTGATTTATATCTCGCAGAGTGTAAGAAGTGAACGTGCAAGCGCCATTCTTACCATAAATTTGCCAATTTGAAAATTTGTACTACGCTCCGCTGCACTTTAGATACCTCGTAAGATTAAAGATCAAATTGTCGGGTGGGAGTGGTGAAAAAGTCGCTATCTCAGCTGAGCAGAGAAGAACATACCATCTCACTTGAGCAATAAAGAACATGTCATTTCAGTGGAACGGTGACAAAACTCGTTATCTCGGTAGTGCGATGAAAAACATGCCGTCTGATACATACTTTTTTTACTCATTTTTAGGTAGGCATGACTTAAACATGCTTTATAACTTTATCGATTTAAAGCTAATATTATATAAATGAACTAAAAAAAGTCTATATGCAGATTATTAATGTTTATAATTAATATTTATAATAACGATAATTATTGTACTCTTTAATTAATTAATTAGTTTCTTTCCTGTGTATGTACCACTAAATAAGATATAAAGTATGTGCAAGTAATACCAACTTAAAATAGAGTAAAACCAAACTATATCCCAGAAGGCCTATTTTTCTCTGCTTGGATGAGATAGCGTGTTTATCAACGCCCAACTGAGAAGACTTCTTTTTCACCGCTTAGCTGAGATAACGGCTGTTTCGTTCCACTCAACGAATTGTATTTGTAATGTGTCTGAGGGGCTTACCTCGAAAGTCATGTATGAACAAAAATTTCTGCATAGAATTGTACAAAACAAAATTATTAGTACATATGGAGATTTGAGAGTTGTGCTATATAAATTAATAATATCCAAAGTATTATACATTGCGCTAATATAATATACATCCTTCAAAATCCTGGTTGCCTTGTTCCAATTAAATTAAAATTACGGTTGTAGTTTAACAGTCAATTCTGTTTTTATTGATGTTTCAAGTCTTGGATTTTTTAAATTTGAATTTGAATTTGAATTTAATTTGAATAATGCATATTATTTCGAAAATACTGCATAGTAATTTATTGTTACTGGGATATCTAGCTTATCTAACCTATGTCAAAACAGTTATCAAAGATTAACTAAATTATTAATTGTTTGTAGAGGGTTTTGAATTATTGCAATTACATTTTAGGTCTACTTAAAACTATTTCATTATGTAAATATTATCACAATTAATTTCATGGCAATTATTGTTGTAACTCCAGTGAAATTTATGCAATTAAATTAAAGCTGTATTACAGATTTTAGTTAACAGTTTTACGTAATGCAGATGACAGAAATGTTAATATTTTTGAGTTTCGATTTTATAAAAATTATATTTAATGTACACCTGATTTGAATTGTAATATGAGAAACTCATTGTTTTGAAATAAGCTTTCTATTTCATTATTTGAGAAATATGTATTACATCTCCACCCAAAGATGGTATCTGTGGATAATTATTTTTTTAAATTCATATTTTTAGATTTGATGTCGCTGTTTTACGCCTGGATAGACCAGTGCATTACATGCCTCATATAGCTCCCATTTGTTTGCCAGAAAAAAATGAGGACTTCTTAGGACAGTATGGTTGGGCTGCTGGTTGGGGTGCTCTTCAAGCAGGTATTTAAATCAACATTGTGTCTTCTTTAGTATAATTCTTTTCGAATAATGTTTTAATACATTACATTCTTAAAAAGTAGTTTAGTTTTGTGAGACTTTTATATGAAAACTAAAATTGTTACATTTATCTCATTAAATTTATTTTTCATGTGCATTGCAGCTTTTAAATGAATATAGGGAATTGGAAATTTATTTTGTGAAGCAATAAATACATTGAATTTTTTTATTATCTAAATTAAAATATTATAATTGCAATTGATAAGATCCGTAAGATTCCAAATACAGGATTCAAATGCAGCAAAATTTATGTTTTTTGGAAAAAACTTATGAAACTGTTTGATTTTATTTAGAAACAAATAACTTTCTTTTAATTAAAATATGTTTATTCTTAGGTTCAAGACTTCGACCTAAGACTCTGCAGGCTGTGGATGTACCAGTGATCGATAATCGTGTCTGCGAACGGTGGCATCGTTCAAACGGTATCAACGTCGTTATTTATGATGAAATGATGTGTGCTGGTTATCGAGGGGGTGGCAAAGATTCATGTCAGGTACAAATTTAAAACAATAGAAGTTAATTAAGAATAAAATTAACTACCTGTTTAGAAGAAATTACTTTTATTATTTCATCAACGCATATTATATTGATATAACCAAATTTTTTCTGTTCATATTGCTTATATAGCTAATTATATTCATTGCCATATTTACTTACACAATTGAATAGCTTGACTTACTTAATAATAATCTGGGAGCTGCTGTATTTGATCATACTTACTCGATATTTTGTCTAACGTTTTTTTTTCAAACTAGGGTGACAGCGGTGGACCTTTGATGCTGGAAAAAACTGGAAAGTGGTACCTGATCGGTATTGTTTCAGCTGGTTATTCGTGTGCGCAACCTGGGCAACCAGGAATCTATCATCGAGTAGCGAAAACAGTTGATTGGATTACGTATGTCATAAATTCGTAGCACAAAGAATTTAAAGAAATTTCTACAGACATTTGGCGAAATATTCTTTAAATTTAGAACGCTGGTCTAGACACAAATGTGAAAGAATAAATTAAAATTTTATTTATAGGATTCTTCACTAAAGTCAGGAACATTAGTATTTGGAAATCAAAGTTATTATTCTTTGAGAATATTTGCTTAGTTGATTTCAATGATCATAATAAAAACCAAAAATTAATGTCTCTGATTTTCATCGTTTAATAATTATTAATGAATTTATTTAATCAATCGTTTAAAACATTAAACTATTTAAAATCACATAAAATTTAACTTAGAAAATCTGTAAATAAAAGATAATGTTATTAATCTGTTATTTTTATCGAATTGTTATAAATATCTCTTTTTTAATTACAGATTTGATTAGATTTGCAAAACTAACTATTCAAAAGATACAAATACAATGTAAAATTATTATAAGGATTATTTTGATAAATATCGGATATTTATTGTCATGAAATAAAATATTATTGTTATTATTAAAATAAAAATATAAAAAAGTGTAGGCATAAAAGATGAGAAACAAGATATTGATTCGCGTTAAATATTGATGCATTGTAATTATTTTACTGTATAGTAATATAAATTTTTTGAATGAATCTTTGTTTCGCAATCGCTGTACCGTAATATATTTTACGCCTCAACTTTCGATTGAAAATGGTAAAGAAACAAATAAAGTGCGAATGAACTTGTATGTAATATAACTGTGAGTTTTGTCAGGATTTTCTACTGAAGTCGTTCTACTGAATTCGTTACTATATGTAAATGAAAAACTTCAAAAAATTTCAGTAGAGTTTTTTCTACACACAAACACAATTAATTATTACTTTTGTAAAATAAAAGTTATTGATTTTTAAATTTGCCAAGACTCTTTTATGATTTCCTTCATCAATAATAAAATGTTGTATGTACATTGTTAACTACTATTAAGTATAAAATAATATTTTCCATACTATGTAAATGTCAAAACATTATTGTAAATACTTTTCATATTTTTAAATAAACATGTATACTTGTCATGAATTGTATGTTTATCCTTCTCAAATACTTGAATTATTTTTTTATACTTTTTAGTTATTTCGAAAATATTTTGTCATAAAATTAAATTAGAAATTTGAAAAAGCAATTTAAACTGGAATAAAATTAAAATAGATTTTTAAAATGTTATTTCTATAACTTATTTAAATAATATGAAGTTAACTCACTATTTACTGTAAACGTATGCTTAAATATTGTATAAAAATGTAGTAGATTATCTTACCTCGTAAATAAAATGCACACACTAAGTAATATATTAAAGATTCACTGAGTATAGTAACTGAAGTAGCAAAAGCATTGGAAATGAATAACTAAATAACTGATAAATAACTGATTTTAGCAAAGTGTACGAAAAACAGAAAAATAAAATTATTAAACAACTATCAGTTTTATAGATCAGGTGCTCTCCAATATCTGCTTTAGTGATGTGCATAATTTTTGCTATGATTAGTATACTATCAATCGCATGCTACTGCTGTTCACTGCAATCCATGATAAACAAAAAAAAAACATAAGATTCAAAAATAATTTTCATGTAACTTGTTCAATTTGTCCTATGTAAATTGCCAACATTAGAAATGTGTATTTGCATGATTATTAAAATAATTTAACCCTTTTAGTATGGATTCCAGTTCTATCAAACTATTCAATGGCATTTTGTAGGTATAATAATGCAACATTTGTGTTTTTCTGTTGTTTGATTATTTGTTTAATAATACTCTATTATTTTATTGCATATAAGAAAGTGTAATTGTTTTCAATAATGAGCTTTGAAATTAAAAATTTTCTAAATTAAATTTAATTGTACCTATAAACTAGCAGTGATATAACTATAACAAAAATGTCCATGTAATTTTGACGCACTATAAAATCATATAACTTTCATTTAAATGATCAATTTTTGAAATATAAATTAATAATTTCATGGTTTATGCTGAAAATCGAATGTATTGATAACTTGCACTGATGCGTTCTTAATTTAAATAGAAATTGGAATTAAATACATTCTGAATTCCCTAAGTACCAATTCTTCAAATTAACAACTTTAACGATCTCGACAGTTAATTGTTCAAAAATTTATTCAGAATGAAAATTGAAATTTAGTTTACTAAACTTCGACCAGACATTAAATTTCATAAAAATTTTGTATTAAAAGAAAAATTATCTTTGTGAGTGTTAATCAAATTATTTAAATTTATTAGTATTTAAAATATATTCTTAAGGTGAATGTCTCAATTTCTGCCCAGGCCTCTATTTCTTATCGCGTCGTGATTTTTATATTATTACAAATGTCAAATGTATTTCTAAACTATCAAAACATTCGCGGAAATATCTAATCAATTCAAAAGTACTTATAAGGTCATGAAGAAAATACAACCCTTTTAACAGAAAAAAAATTGCGTGCAGACATATAGACATTCTGTACCTTACTGCTACTTTAATAAAAATTTTAATCTCGCAAAGGAATATTAAATAAATTTTTTTATTCGCATTGGTTGTATTTTATTTTGGTTTTTACTATAATTTTATTTTATCTCAATTATAATGGAGTTAAATTAATTACTTAAAATTTCAGTTTATGAAATATATAATATATTTCATTAAGTATTTTCAGATATTGTGTAACTATAATTTTTCTATTAGACTATTATAAGCTTAAATAGACAATCTAATCTTTTTCAATTGCATAATTAAATATTCGTTAATTTAAAACGTTAAAGTGGAACAACGTACTTGTGAATAAATTCTTATTTTTTTTATTAACATTATCGTAAAATTAATGCTTATGTTACAGAATTAAATATTGGTATTATGTTATGCTGCTATTTCTAGTCAAACAGTCAGCGCTAAAGACGGTTTGGTTTTGATTTTTAAAAATTAATGAAACTTGATCAGAAAATATTAGTATTTAAAGTCTACAATGATACCTTATGAAAACTGCAGAAAGTTTATAATACTTAAACCACGTTCAGACTTTATTTATTCTTATAAGGTTTTATAGCTCAATAAAACTATCGCCTCATTAAAAATATACACTACTTACAAACAAAAGAATAATTAATCCATTTTCTGTATTTTTTTAGATGTAGTGCCATTTATAATACAGCAATATAGTATTCTTTTTAATCAAAAAGAAATTATATCTTTTATATATTTATTTTTATTATTTTAAAATAAACTTATTTTTATAATGCTAATTTTTATAATGTTACGGACAAGTTTGATATTGATTTTAAATTCTGTAAAACCTGGAATGGCGAAAGTTCCATAGCTTTATTTAAATATTTATTTTAATTAAATGAAAAATTACAATAATAAATTGTAAACTATGAAAAAAAAAATAGATTTGCAAATCCAGATAGTAATTTATATGCCTCTAAATTGGATTTTATAAAAAGTTTTCTTAAAAAACACACTTATAATAGTAGAAATGTGTTGATGTTATCATAGGATTTAATTTTTTTGGTAATAACGGGGAAAAGAAATTTCTAGTCATTATAAAACTATTCTAAATATCTATGAAATTATACTATCACTATACACTATTAATGAACTACTTAAAAAATCTTAAAAATAATTCTAAAGTTATTAATGATTGAAGAAGAAAAGAATAAATGCAAAACTTTTCACTCGAATGTATAATGAAATGACTTTTATTCTTGTTAATTCTTGTCGTTTCTCAAAGCAGACCCTTGGTTCAAAAACAAAAGCTTAAGATATTAAGAAGAGAGGACTATTAAATAGGTATTGTACAGTATAAATTGCTTTTTGCTAGTAATTTTCTACTTTTTTTGACAGTGCTGCTTCTTAGATATAAACTTATAAAATAAATTAATCCTATCGATTCGATATAAATAAACAATAGATTGGCAAACAACCTACTTTTCATTGTTTTCAAAGTGAAACATTGTCGATCTAAGATTTGTCATTTGTGAACCTAGTCTTTGAAACTTGAAACTCTTAATGGCGAGCTCAATCTAAATATCAGGTTTGTCGATTGCAAAAGTATTTCATTCTCTTAATCTTTCCTTAAATTATTATTATCGATATGGAAAAATATATAGTGGTTAAGTTACAATTACTGAATTTAAACATTTTTTTTATACTTCTCATCCAGTGTGGTCAAGAGAGACTATGTAATTCTATAGAAAATGAATTTATACATATGGAAGATCAATAAATTAGACAGAAAGTGCTATGGCAAGTGCTAAATAATTTGCTAACGCTTAACAATGCTTAATACACTGGTTAATTATAACCAGAAATTTGACTCACACTTCCCTCGTCTTTGATGAGAGACAGGTCAATTCTTGATATGGTTCTAATACTATAAGTGTGAATAATAGTTCATACATTCGGGGGGTTAGTAAATTGCAGGGCCGGAATTCGTGCAAGATATGGCTTTTATGGAGAAAGACGAGAAGCAAGAATTCTCTTTATTTTAAAAAGAAGATATTTTTCACTTATTATTGTCGTTATATTATTATGTATATATGTATATATATTTATATATATTATAATTAATATAAAAATCGAAGCTAAGTTTCGGTGTCGTAGGTTGTTCGCTAGTAAAAATTACACGATAGAAGGTAAATGTAATAATTTGTTAACCGTTTATAATTACAAAGTGTGGTATACTTCCGTAATACGCTTCCTCTTTGTTACTGCGAAAAACACTTTTTTTTTACGCGCGTCAACTCTGCCCTGTAAAATTTTCATCAGTTTAAACTTTCTCAAATGTCTCAAATTTTTCATTTTTTTTTCTTTAATATTATTTTTATTTATTTTCGCTCTTGCTTGCAGGTATTGTGACTAGCGAATAAATAACGGGTAACAACGCTTCTTACTTTTCATGGGTTTTTATCAGAGTGATTTTATTATAATATATTTTTGTTTCAATCAGAATTCGTATCCTTCAAAAGTTCCATAAAGAGACAATGAACCCACGCTGACCGTTAGCTTAGAGGTTTACGGCTCGTGAGTAGTGAATTAGGTTTTTTCTTAATTCGACAAGTTTCAAAAATTCAACGCAAAACGACGAGGGCTTTTTTCTCAATGTGTGCAACAATGGAGGACCGAGGTATATATGCTTCTTTGTTTTTTTTTCTTTTTTTTTAATGCTCGGTCGATCGACGAACGATCATATCGATAATAAATCCAAGTCGACGGGTTGTTAAAAAAGAAAACCCCTTACAAGAAACGTATTTTTTTAATTGGCAGAAAAATCGATATCGACTCGTTCTCGAGGCTAAAAAACACATTCACCACGCTACGCACATCTCTATTGCAGAGGAACATGGTTTTATGTACCTACTTTCAGGCACTCGTGTTTCAGTCACGCGCATCGAGCTTTCACCCTCTCGTTCTCACTTTTCCGTGTGTCACTCATCCAAACTATCTAGTTTCTTTTTTAGTGCTGTTTACATTTGTCCATACTATTCTGGGTCCAGAAAAAATGCAGAAGCTAATAAAATTTTATGCTTATACATTTGCAAACTTCAATTCTGAGTATTATTAAGACTTAGCACAACTACTTTTTATAATTAATTTATTATTTATTTTAATACTTTATTGCTAATTGGCAAATATCACTTGAATTTTAATTTAAAATTTAAAAGTGTATTTAAGGCACACCAAAGTACAAAAATTGATTTCTAATCAATTACGATTCAGGTTAAAATTGTTCATAGATCGAACAAAGTATAGAAGAGCGATAATGAAATTAAAAAGAAAATTAAATTTGGAATTTAGCGATAGAATAAGCTTCTGAAATTCTTGTATTTTGCACTGAAAATATATGGTATCGCCATTGAAATAAAGTTTATGGTATAGTATGCCTACTCCCATAATATCAAAGAGCACTGCATTTTTTCAAATAGCGCACTTTATCGAGCTCTGTTTATCCCCAGCTTAGCTTTCATTCGACCTTTAACTAACTACTTACTATTTTTGCTCCGTTTCTCTTGCTTTTTTTTCGTTCACACTTTTCACATTCTCTAGAGGGTTTTATTTTTGTCGGATTGTATTCGCACACAGACTCCTCGAGAACTCATCTCTGTGGCTTAGGGTTACGCGCGCCTTTATTATATAACCATTGCGTGATTTCGGAGAAAAATCTTATAACACAGGAGCCCCTGTACATATTTATACACGTTACAATATAACTCGACATACTCAAGTCTTTTGAGTTGTAATTGCACCTATTTCGGAAAGATCGAGCGGCGGATCGACAAAAACATCGATCTCTGGCTGCTTGTACAACTATTAAAAAGACACAGCAGAAGAGGAAAGTACGCCTTATGAGCTGACACAGCTTGCAGTATTTAAATGTCCTTCCAGGCGTATCAATGACAAATTAGCGACTTCTCGACGTTCGTTCGATCAACGCCATTTGATCTTTACACAAACTAATCTCTTCTGTCCTCTCACATTTCAAACCCGCATTGTCTTCTTTTCTTCTTCTTCCTCTTCTTCTTCTATACTTCGCTTCATCTAAATTTTAAATCCAATACAAGTTTGATTTTTATTTTTTTAACGAGAGACGGTATAGTACAAAACAGCTGGACCGAAACAATATTTTTACTCTTTCTTCATTACATTTCGCACAAGAACTCCGAAATTCTTTATAATATCACTTTCGTTTATGCTGCTCTTTAAGAATATAATATGTGAATTATGAAATAACCTTCGCTTCGCTGTTGTTGTGTCCTTTATCATATATATATATATATACTTGAGAATATGCTTGTACAATGTTTTTTTTTTTTCATGTAACGCCTTCCCGGATAGAAATTCGACGACGGAAAATCGGTGGCCAGTGGCAGAAAGTGCTTCAGTATAGGCCATATTTTCGGCCATCGCACGATCTTAATAAGAGGATACTATAGATTAAACCTTTGGTTTTCTTTGATTTTTTTTACGATGGTAAGGACATCGACTGTTTCCCCCGTGACGAATCTTTACCAAGGTCGGTTTTATATATATTTATAGTTTTTTTTCGTTTATTCGAAAGAAGCCGTAGAAGTAGTCGAAAGCCGCGTGTACTTTATTTCGGTAATTATTAATAGATTCAAGTAGATTTCTTTTTCCCATTATCTCTTAATACTTTTCTGGCATCGCTTTTTTATACAGAGAATAGTAGTTTAGATAGGCCTACGTCGGATGATTCTTTTAAACACAGTCCATGAGCTGATAAAGGCGTCGGTACTTTCCATAAGTTTCCATTTAGAACATTCCTTTTTTTTGCCGCGTTCCTTTTATAATTTTTAATTATTATCGCTTGGATCCCATTCTTTATTCCTTCATCAAAGTCCATTCTACCCAACAACGTTCGCTTAAACAAAAGATAAAATAAGTCTTAACAGTAATTACGTGATTACGCTAGAGTTACGCAAGTCTTTTCATTCTTTACTTGGACGCAATAGTTTTCTTGTTTTATTTATTTTGGCTAGTAGCTGAGAAGTGGCAAAACGTTTCTTTATAGTTCATCCCTATATTCTCTTCTCCTTACTGAATTTTGACCTATTCTTAATCCTCCTGTTCTTTCACGTCCATGCTCTGTCCATTTATTTACGTTTTTTAAACTTCATTCGGAAAAAATTACAATCGATGGCTATATCGCCTTTTATCGTCAGTAGTTTTATTTTATTATTTTTATTTTGCTTTCTTTATTAACTTTACCTGCGTGGGGGGATATTGGAAGTAGCGTAAATATCGTTATTCTTTTTTTTTTATTTTATAGTAATTTAGTAGTAATGCGATAATATCTTAATAAGGCCCAGTAAGGCTGCGTGGGGTCAACGAACTATCCCACAAAATTTAATATACCTTAAAAAACGCTTTATTTTCCTCCAATCGCTGTCTATTCTCCGTGTCCACCTCTAGTCTCCGGATGCCCGTATTATTATTTCTTTCTCTCTCTTCTCTCTCTCTCTCTCTCTCTCTCTCTCTCTCTCTCTCTCTCTCTCTCTCTCTCTCTCTCTCTCTTTCTTCCTCTTTCTCTCTCTTTCTTTCTCACGATACAACACTCGTCCCCCGGTTCTCTGTGTGTTTGCGTATGTGTGTGCCGTCATCTAATGCGTCAATACTAAACCCTCTCTGTCTAACACTAACTCCTTTTTTAAAGCTTCAAGCTCTTGGTGTGATCCTCAATCATAATCCTAACAAAACCCGCACCTTCATCCTCGTACTTACTTCGATTCCTTCTGTTTTCATGTATATTTTTGTGATTTTATTACTTTAAAAACTGAAATTTCAATTTTGCAAAACGATTACATTGGCGTATTCCATCCCGAAAAACGAGAAAATCAAAATCAGTCAGCCCTATCGTGTAACTCTCGGTAAACGAGCATTGATTTATTACATTTTCATTATTGTCATTAACTTTTGTTTTTTTCGCGCCTTATTTTTTTTTTTGCTTATTCACCATTTATTTAAGAATAATTATTGTTAACGTCACCATCCCGTCCATCATACTTTGTCCAAAAATTCACATGAGTCTTTTTCGACCTTTTAAATTTTAAGTTTGCCTATTTTTGAAATTCTCATTCCTCGTCTTCGCCGCCCATCTCCCCTTTTATTAATTTTTTTTTCATTATTAAATTCAATAATATATTATTAGCTTTTTGCCTTTTCTTGTATGTATAAGTTTAACTAACTTACGGAATGCCCTAAGATCATTTAAAGTGTACAGACTCGGTCTTTGAGATATCGGGTAATTCAACATGCTTTGTAAAATTTTCAAAACTTACATATTACACCCCTTACATATTTACCCCTTAGGTTCCTCATTTGTTATTTTTTTTATTAATAATATAATTAATAGTATTATTTTTTTCTCTTAGCTTTTGAACTCTTAATTATCTTCCGCCCATCTCTCGTCGCGCTCGGATTTCTTTTTGTCATCACGCGCGCCATATATATATATATAATATATATAAGATTTATATATATATAGATTTTTTTAATAGTGCTCCGACTTTGTTTTAAATCGTTACTCGATACTTTCATAGGTTTTGCATAAAAAACAAGGCAATTAGATTGAGTTTCATTGTTTACACTTAAACCTTAATCGCTTTTTTTCTTTCATATATATATTTATATATAATATATAATATTCGGATAAACCACCTCGTATATACAGATACTCGTAAAGTACATTCGCAACTAATAAAAAAGGACTAAGCTCTCGATAAGAATCTTCGCAGACCAACATTTTCCTAGCATCTCTTAATTTCTCTCTCTCTCTCTCTCTCTCTCTCTCTCGCTCTCTCTCTCTCTCTCGCTCGCTCTCTCCCTCTTTCTCTCTCCCCTTGCTCCTTTCGTTCACTCTCTCACTTTCTATCCTAACTCGACTGATTATTCGCCTATTTCTCTTTCATTCACTATTCCTCACTTCTTCACTCGCAAGCAACATTACAATTTTCATAATTCTAGCTATGTGAGACTTGGCCTGCGTCAAACGAGCTGCGCGCGCGTACTTCTCTCTCTCTCTCTCTCTCTCTATCTCTCCCTTCTTTTCTTTCCTTTACGACTTTTTATTTATTACTTTTTTTCGTCTAGATTTATCCTAATCGAAGTGGCTCGAGCGGCGATCGTCGACTCGTTCGCCTCTCCTCGGTCATTGGTAAAGAAATCACCAGTCTCCCCCCCTTTCGCTCTTTATATTAATAATTATAATAAATATCCGCTAGGCGCGACAACGCGAGGGTCGTCGCCGCAATCGAAGACGCGAACTTCGCTTCTTGTCTTCCTCCCCCGAGTCCGGGGCTCCCCTCTAAGGGCAGCCGCACTCGTCGACGACCATTTTCGGCAGGTCCCGCTTGATTATGTTCGAGTCCGGGCCGTAGTAGATGAGCGACATGGGCGAGAACTTGAGCGGTGCGCAGCACGGCTGCATGCCGGCCAGTCGGTCCATTTTACGGTACTCCTCGATCACATGCGTGTAGTAATTCGGAAAGGTGTCGGGCGTCCTGTGGCCCGCGGCGCAGTCCCCTCTGCAGTAGTTCGCGTAGTAGCTGAAATGAGGTACAGTTCTTTTAGTTGACCGCTTGAATGTATACTGTTGGAAAAATATAATTAATTTCTGTCGAAGAGCATTGAGGGGCTAGCAGTATAGCTGCAAAGGTGCTTTTTCTTTCGCTCATATCTTTTTCTGTACTTATTCATAATAAAAAATAATATAACTTAATATTTATTATTTTGAATAATATTTGGACTTTGGCGTAGTGCACAATGTTATTATAAGCATTCTATATGCTTTGTGTGGGTCTGTGTTATTTTTTTCCGTGTAAATGGCTAAAATATATTCAGTAATAGAAGCAGCATCGGAAACACTTACCCTAATTTTTTAATATCTCATTATTCTCCGAGTTCATTTAATTTTGTTTTAATTATTTGTCTTTCTGACTTTTTGAAGACTATATATAGGTTTTATAATTGGACAAGAAAGTGAAATATTAATAACTCATGAAGTAGACGAGTACCTATAATCTTAGAAAATTAAAAAAGAATTACAGGTACTTAATAATCACTGTATTAATTCAGTAAATTCTTTTATTAAACAATTGATAAACATAAGAAATAAGTTAGTTGGTTCAAATGGTTATTTTACTTTTATTAAATTTTGATATTTAAAAGTTCCTGCTACTGAATCATTATTTTTTAAATAATAATCTTGACTACATTTTAAATATTTTGCATGCATTTGGCAATCGAAATAGGCAATAAAATGTTTTTTTGCCAGAATTTCAGAAATTATTTTCCTTAAATCTAGTAATACGGTCCCTAACGTAGCCCAGTTTTAGTATAACTTTTCACTTTTTGAATAAAAACAAACCGTTCCAGTATACCTTATCGTACATATATTAATTAACTATACATTCTGACAGATCAAATTATGAATATCTGCAATATCTGAAACGTTACTATACTTGACTTATTTTAATTTGAAACTTTCAAAGTATTTGACAAATGAATTTCGGTTCATTACCTACATTTTTTGTATTCACCAAAATATGAAATTTGGTTTTCTTCAAAATTTAATTTAATGTCTACATGCTTAAGGGGACAGGTCGGTATTGGACCTATAAAAAAAAAAACATTAAATTTCTTAATAAAATTTACCTGTAATAAATTTTAAAAAAGCAAATTTTTCATACTAATGAACAAGACTTTTATCAGTATTTTGAGACCTGCTCAACTTATTTATATCAATTCAATTCTTAGATAGTCAAAACCCAGTATATTGTTCCAAAATGACTTTACCACATGGTTGCAAAGCCAGCTCTTGATGGATTTGTACAAACTTTTTTTTAAAGTAAAGGTATTTTTATTCCTTATGAAGTGAATTGAACACATTTTAAGCAAACTCAAAGAAAAAAGTGTTTGGACCAAAATATTGTAGAAAAAATAGAAAAAATAACAAAATTGAGTAAAAAAATTAAATAAAAATAAGAATATATAAGTTTTTGAAATTTTGTTTAATTTACTTTGTATGGAATAGAAGTACCTAATTTTTAAAAAAATTCATACAAGTTCATATAATTTATAGCAAAAATTCATACGTTAAAAGCGTTGTTTAATAGTAAGAAAAATTTGCCGTTTAAAAAATTTGTTACAGGTAAATTTTTATTAAGAAATTTAATATGATCTTTTTACAGATCCAACACCGGCTTGTCCGCTTAAGATATTTTATATTTATTATTCAATCTTCTTTAGAATAATGAATAAATATTCAAATAATAAATTTGCGAACTTTCAAATTTTATTTGTTTGTTAGCTAGGTTTAATGTGCAAATTATTGCTGATTAAAAGTAGAGGTTAACTTCAGACTTGAATAAATTCGCTGTATCTAAACAAATAATGACAATTCTTTTTGCATATAAGTAAGTTTATAATTATATGTATTACTGATTAAAATGCAGTTGTATCCCTGAAAGTGACAAATAAATTAATAAATTGGTCTTAAAAAAATACGTGTTATTGTCGGTATTACTGCAGATTTGTTTCTATATTACTGCGTGCCAATTCCTGTGCTATGTTAACGCATAGAAAAATCCGCAGTATTTGGTGCACGCATGCGTAGAGCACTGCATCTAATACTGCAAATTAACATTGGTTTATATGGCCGCAGTATTTAGGGCAATCGCAGCAATACCCACAATTACCCTACGTAAGGTAATAATAATATCAAATATTAATAATAGTATCTCAATTTATGTGTTTCTGATTAGGATCTATAACTGAATTACATTTTAATCAATTATCTGCTTGTATATTTGCTATTATACTGACTATGATAAATTCAAATATAAAATCAATTTTACTGAAGCTGGTATCAGATGATTATTTATTTAGAAAAAACTGATCGGATAAAATTAAAGAAGCTAAAATTATGAAAAAGATCGGCAATGATCTTAAAGCATTTTCTGCAAAGAAGTCTATTTTTTTAAAATCTGAATTATTCTCGACCGCCAATACAAAATACTCAATCGAATACGAATCAAATACCATTTAGGAACAAAAATATTCCCAAAAAAATGAGGCCTACGGTGGCTCCCAGGTTCGAGCCCAAGTCTTGACCAATTGACACAAGCTACTCTATAAAATATTACATAATGTGCTTTGTTTACGAATTCACCGTAGAGCTCCGTCGCTGATTAACACCGAGTGGTAGCATAAATAGAGTGACGTTAAATAATGAAAAAAAAACCATTCCCAAAATGATCAAGCCTCAGCTCAAAAACGAGATGACTAATTTATTATTAAATGTATTGAAAGTTATGATATCACTTTTAATTATCCTCTTTTTTAAAAATATATTCCGAAAGAGCTTATACGAACGCACTACGAAGAAAAATTGTTTATTGAATCGCTCAATATTTCTTGCTCTTAAGATATTTGCAAATTCATTAAAAAATTGCGGAATTCTTCTAAGAATAGATAATTCTACAGCGATTTCATATATGTTAACCCTAAGGAAGGTTCGAAATTTAATAAATATAACAACTTAACACATTTTATCTGGAAGTGGGCTGAGATAAGAAGTACATGGCTTTACGCATCATATATTTTATCTCATGAAAATTCTAAAGCTGATTTTCAATCAAGGGTTAAAAGTAGAATGGGAGTTATCTTCGTATGCCTTAGAGAAAATAAAGAAATCTTTTGGGTTGCCTAAAATCGATCTTTCTGCTTATGGTTATTAGTAATGCAAACCTTTTTTTTCATGGATTAAGCAGCTAGGCGCTTATAAAATTAATAATTTAACAATATCCTAGATCATGATCTATTCTTATGCATCTCCACCTTTTGCATTAGTCGACTTTATCAATTACTATGAAGTAGTTCAGTTCAGCTCTCGTTAATTGGATCAAATTTTGTAGACTCATAGACTATTGTTCATTCATGGCTTCAATTTAAGATATTTTAGAATATTTGACAATTAAATTTTATAATGGATCTTCAGTAAGAGCTGTAATTTCACTAATTTCAGATAGTAACATTTCCGATAATCAGTTGATTTTTAAATTTTTTAAATTAGTGTATAAAATTCGACGCTCTCGTCTCTAATTTAATTGTATTTGGGACACTAGTACAGTCTTAGATTATATTGTGAAATGGTTTTCACTACAAAATTTAACTTTAGATAAATTATCTAAGAAATTAGTTATTTTATTATCTCTCGTGACAGCTCACCGAGCTCAAACTCTTGTTTCTGTGGAAATTCAAAATATATTTAATCATATTGACAAAATAGAAATATAAATTCCATCAATCGTTAAGACTTTGGCAATGGAAATGTCAACCACTTATTTCCTTACTTTCTTACTTCAAGGAAAACCCCGAATTTTGTGCAACTTCTACTTTAAATCATTATTTAAATGTAACTGAATTAATCAATAAGGAAAAGCGAGAACACATTATTTATTTCTTATAAAGAGCCCTATTAAGCAATCAAATCGGAAACTATAAGTAAATGGATTAAATTTATTTTAAATAGTAGCGGAATTGATATCCAAATTTTTAATAGTCAGCATACGACACGCTACTATTTAATTGCTTTGATGAAAAGGATTTATCTAAATATAAAGTTTCTGTTAAATTTTATACTAGACCGATTTCACAAAACAACGATTGTTTTGCATATTCATTAATTTCTTAATACTTTCTTAAGTGATATAATAATTTTTTAAGAGTTTAGATTATAGTAATATATTGTACCTAATATATGTAATTTTTTACTTTTTAAATGTAAAATTACAGCTTTATTGTAATACCTTAATCGCTATGATTCTAAACATCTACTTTTAATCACGAGAACAAGGATCGCTGTATAATTAACGATCAAACGAACTTACCTGTAAGTGAACTTTGATCGGAATTATACGAGATCCTTGTTCGAGTGATTAAGCTTTTTGTGTCAACCCTCCTAAATATATAGCACAGCGATTACGTTTGATTTACTCTAAAAGATATGAGGAACGAATCTGTCAGGTTATAACACGAAAGTTATTATTTTTTGTCTTGTCTATCTGAAACATTTCGTTGTCTAGTCACTGAACACTCGAACTCACGGTGTACTACTTTTAATAACTCGAACAAGGACCTCGTATAATTCCGGTCAAAAATCACTTACAGGTAAGTTCATTTGATCATTAATAATAAAAGTCCTAGCCGGATAAGACAGTGAACAATGCCTCTAATCCAATCGAACTAGAAAATATTCCTATACGTAGACCATAAAAAATATGAAGATTCTCAAAATTTTAGCTCGAAAGGTGAACATATGGCTTCTTAAGTTCTAGTTATGTATTTTGGGATTAATTGGCGATATTCCTTTTTGCAAATAGATTTGGCGATATTTTTAATTTCACGAGAATAGTATTCGGGAAAAAATTATATTTTATGTATTTTCCATTCAACTTTTACTATCAATTTTTTAAAGATTTTTTGGCGCGGAATAATAGTCTAAAAAAAAATCGCATTTCTGTGGTATAAAATTTCATCTTTCAAATGTGGGTGCCGCAATTGGCCCAAAAGTCGATTTAAAGAAGTTAAAGCTTATTTTGCGTTAAAAATTCGTAACTTCTTCAGTTTTTTCTGACTATTAATAATTCCGAATAATCAGTGTACGAGAATGCTATTATGATATTGTCATGTTAGTGTAACTTACGAAAATATCCGAACATGAGTTTTTTCTTTAGACTGTAACATCTTGGTTTAAAAAAAAAACGGATTGAAAAATAGGATTAATTTTGTCATCGAGATAACCGAAAAAATTGCTGAAAGAGATTATATGTTATTTTGTACGTGTTCAAAGTGGAATAAGTATTGAAAAATTCAGTTTTTAATTTTTATAAAAGGTAATGTTGTTATGGTCAATTTATAACCATATGAAGGTCTAATTTTTAGATTAGCGAATTTTTAGTTGTATTTTTTTATAAATATTTTTAGAACATTTAAAATGTTCAAATGTCAAATGATAAAAAATGTCATTTTATTTATAAACTGATTAAAACGTTCTATGTGTCAGAAGCTACAAATAACCGTTTTAAATTCTACTTTGCATTCAAACTGCTTCACTTGTATGTCTTATCAATAATTTTCAAATAATCCGTAAGCCCCCATGCAATGCTGTTTCGCATGGCCTGCTGGATTCACGATACCCTACGAATGTCCGTTACGTAGGTATATTGAAGACTAGATGAAAAAAGTATCATCTTTATAGTGCAGCAAATAACTATTTGCGCTTATTGCGATTCTCGGTAGTAACAATTCGTGCCATAGTTTATATTACAAACTGCGTAAGTTGTTCATAATTAATGCTTCCGTACTATTTTTAAATTTTCCTTGTAGCAACGTTTACTGAACTTTAACATGTCTACTAACTTGTTATTGTACATACATATATTTATTCCTATTAAAAAACTTGACCCGCTTTATTTACAAAGAATAGATTTAATAATTAATTTATTTCGTGTATAGATTATCATTGACCTTTATGCAAATCCAGTTTTTTTTTATTCGGTACTTATAAGAAAATACTATACTTGAAAGACCACTGCCAAAACCTTGACATACCCTTTTTTCATGTGTGAGCGCGTCACGTCAGAAGAAAGTAGAAAATTAGGCCAAATAATATCGGTTTAAGTTAAGAGATTATTCTTTTATGCTCATTCGATATTTCCTATTGTATAATATTTTTTCTCCGCTTCAAACATTATGTCGCGTTAGTATTATTTATTTATCCTCAAAAAGCTTTGACCTAGAAGAAGATTTTTTATAGTTCGACAGCAAAGCAATTTGTCCAGCGCAGAATCCGGATCTTACATAATGTTTTTTATTTTATATTCTGATAGATTATACATAAAAAAAAAACTTGTGACATGTTTATTTCTTTTTTCGCAAAAACATTATATTAAAAAGTTGTAGAGGTTTAAAGTTTGTATTTATTATGCGTATACAGGTATACAGCAATGTTGCACTACGTCACAAATGTATACAATCACGCGAATTTCGATTGGCCATATCTTCTTCAATTTTTGTTATTTTGGAAAAAGAAAAAAATATGATTTCATTTTTTTCTACGTACGGTCTTTCAAAATAAGAAATAAAAAAAAGTCAAAAAGTTCGCGCCTCGGATAAAATATTTTATAGCGATGGAATAACTTACCCTTGGGGAGCGATTATCCAGTCGTCCCAGCCGAGCTGAGAAAAACTGACGTAGAACCTCTGCTTGCAGCACTGTCCCTTGACCGCACCCGTGCACTCGATAGCCCGCCTTCTGACTCTCTTCACAGCCGTGGGGTCCGTTCTCACTACTAAAAATGGCCTGTCCGGATCTTGGGCGCCTAGAAAAAATATTTTCCCTCCTTTTAAAGCGCGGCGTGCTGGCAATTCAATTGTCGCCGCGATAGCGGGGCTGAAGTCGTTGAAACAGTACACGTATATGCTTTAGAGCTAGTCTGTCGTCCCTAGACTATGTATATTTATGAATGTCTTTTTTTTTCTCTTTATGTACTTGTTCAACGATTCAGCGGCTACATTGATTTTCTGCTTTGCATATATATATATACACACAATGCATGTATATTTGAATTTGTTTTGCTGCATTTCTGCACGTGCTTATATTGTGTATAAACGCGCGGAGCGAGGAAAAAGAAAAAAAAAAAAAGAAAGGAAAATAAAAGAAGCATAAACGAGTAAAACGTGTGTGTTTGTGTGTGTGTGTGTGTGTGTATGTGTGTACGTATATTAGCTAGCCTATAGATTGATCACTCTCTTTATTTCCGGTGGGTAGCTCGGTAGACGGTAACGATGTGCCTTACGATTGCATATTATGTGGAATTGTCGACGCTTACTTTTGCTATTTAAAGACGGCTCTATAACGTGGGGCGAATGACCGCCGAAGGTGGACACGTGCACGTCTGGGTTGCATCCTGAACAGTCGACTAGGAGGGTAAGCTTGTCCTTGTTGTTGTAGGTTTGGTACCAATTGCTCACGTGCTCCGTCAGGTCGAACTTTTGCCAGCCAAGCTGGCCGATATTCACCTCCAGATACGTCACCATTTTCAGATGTTTCTCGAGCTCCTGCAACGACGATTATTGTAAATGGACTAGATCGTAGATGAGAGCCACGTGGGGGTACTGGTGACGCGCGGACTCTCTTATGTCTATATTCAGGTTTACACATAAAGTTTACAGGTTCACGCAGGTGCAAGTTCCAAACAAATAAGCTCGTTGTGCACACCTTTTTATGCGCTTGCGTAACTATTTTATGAAGTTGATCGCTGAAACTGTACGTGTATGGATTGTTTTCATTCTTTTTTTGCAAGAATGTACTTTTATTTTTACTTGTTATTTACTATTAAAAAAATATCTTTGGGTTAAAAACGTAACGATTTAACTAATTTCATCAAAATTACAAAATCAAGTTCGATTATTGAAATGTAAGAAGAACATACTTATGAGCTTTGGTTTACTATGGTCGCAATATAATCGATTTTAGATTTTAAAATTACGTCCAGTCAAAATAAAATCATAGAGCTTCGGTATTGAATAATTTCTTAATGTCACTGAAAGAAGATCGGGAAAATATAAAGAGAATTGACAACAAAGAAAAAGTACTGGACACAAGCTGAACAAGTATATAACTGCACGTACGCTAAGAAGTGTCATAAGCGTGTAAAGAAGAGAATGTGTTAAAGCTCCCGTCACTTAATGATCATTCATAACTATAGAATTACTAGCGTACCGCGGCGGTATATAGTATATATTATAGTTACTAGAAACCTCTCAACTGCTTCAGGCCTAGTAGGAGAAACAAGGGAAGGGGGCGGGGAGAGATGTTATATCAAACGAATATAGACCGCGAGAGATTGGCAAAGGTTTTAATAGGATTAAATGGTAATAAATCAAATGAGATTGCTGAGTCTCTACTTTTGCGCTTCTTTCATTCTTAGCCCCCCACTTCTCCACATGCGGCTCTTCCCCTATTTTTCTATTCGAATACTGACGAACCACATGAATAGAAAATATGAATACTTTAAACAGCATTTTTATTAATTTTTATTTCATTGTAGTTTGACAGATTCTATGTATTTCTTGTAGAATTGAAGGAGTATGTAAATAGGTTGAAAATAAAAATGAAACTTATCGCTATTTATTCTATATATTACTTAAATAAAAATGTAGTAATTTAGTAATACCAAAATATCAAATAACAGAGCGAATATTGGGAATTGTATGTATTAAGAAAAAATGAATAATGATAATCTTAAATCCTGTTTTCCTTACACGCAATTAAAGTTTCGTAATAATAATGTATCTCTAATGTATGAAAAAATGTTGTACATATTACATCTCATATAGCTATTTACAAGATGTTCCTGGGATTGAGCTATAGCCGTATTATAATAGTTAGAAAATCGTATAGACAAACTAACCTTGCCACGTAAATGTGTTGCATTTCCACATCGCACTCTGAACACATAAAGTGTGATTACTCTCGGACTGTTGGGATTTTGCCGGTGATGTTGATAATGATGCCCATGCCTCAGCTCAACTCTGGCCCATAACGTTGCCTTTTTTATGCTCAGAGGTTCCAATGCTTGTTCGGAACTTGATAATGGAAAATCAAGCAGTGGCTGACCATTTAACGTTCGTCCTAAAATCAAAAGCAATTGTTTGAATTAGTTACACTATGATTATGCAACTAAGCGTAATGTAGCAGCATTGTTACGAATTAAAGTATTATTTAATGTACATTAAGGAGCAGTTTATAGACAAAATAATGAATTATTAATAAAATCATGCTAAGAACAAAAATGTATAAATAATAATTATCGTCTGTTATTTTATGATAAATTCAGTTAACGCTTAAAACTAGCAAATGTAGAAAAAGTAGTTGACAAGTAGGTATCATAATATAAATTGATGAAAAGTAAGTTGAATTTTGTTACTTATACGATATATACCCTTGAATTTTATTTTAATTATTTCATGCATATAAGCATGAATAAATAATTATATACTCTTATATGTATAAAATTTTGATTTTGCCCCTAGAAAATGTTCTATAAAACTTGTTAGACTTCTATTTTTGTCTCGAAGTAAGTTAAGTGCTTCGAACCTTATTTTAAAAAAGTTAAATAAAAATGAGTTTATAATAATTACTATTAACTCGTACTAGATTAAATTTATATAAACATGACTTTAGCAGTTCTGTGATGTATAGTTTTATAATAATACATTTTCAATTGCAAAACCAGTTTTGGTATACTCTAGCTGCCTCTTTTACATTTTTTACTTGAGTATATGAAAAATGTGAATAATTAAAGTATATAAGTTAGCTGGGTCTTGTTAAATAGCTCGAGCGCGATAAAACGCCATATAAGAACGCCCATTTTTTCGGAAGAAATTCTATAGTCACGGCTCGGGCAGAGTAGAGTTTGCTTTATACGTATATTATGATCGAACTAATTTTCCGTTGGGTTGTATTCTATTCTCCGCACCGCAACTGACTAGAGTTATTGCTTAACAGTTACGGGGTCGTTGGCGTAAGTATACTCTCTCTCTCTCTCTCTCTCTCTCTCTCTCTCTCTCTCTCTCTCTCTCTCTTCTTCCTCTTATTCCTTTGCAGTTCGCCTTGAGCTCAGCGCCGCGATCGTGCTCTGGTATGGTCATAGACTCTGCGAGTATTTTTCCGCGTATAAAAATCGCCAGCTCGCGTGCGCGACTCCTGGACGTTCGATGGATGGCACGCTGTGCCATTTTTATGTACCGCTTGTTCGAGGATTCGTAAATTCATATCCTTTGTATCGTTAAGCGTCTAAAAAAAGACAGCTCTCGCCCCCCATTCGCGGGACGAATAGGAGCCGCGCAGATTTGCTCTTTAGTCGTTAGACGCGATAATCTCAAATCTTTTAAAAAGTTTTACGGTATGCCCGCGGTGCGCGTATACTCCACTCTATAGATGATGCATCGAAGGACGATGCCGTTTGGAGACAGCGAGAAAACAATAGCCTGCACCGCATATACGATGGGATGCAATGAAACTCTCTCCGAGCTGCAGTTGAAAGCTCTTCCTCGGCTGCAGCTGCAGAATCGCAATATTGATGATGCATTATAGTAAAATGCTAAGGAGCTGCAACGTCGTTATAATTCTAAGAGGATTTTGGTGATCGTTAATTTAATAGTCGAGTGAATGCCCGCGCGAAAGAAGAAGCTAGCTAGAAGCAAGAGGAGAGAGAGAGAGAGAGAGAGAGGGGGTCCTGCAAGCGTAGCGAGTATTTTATATCTCCGCGCGCGCGTGTGTGAAGTCAGCCTAATGCGTCGTCGGACATTGCTTATCGACTGGCAGACTGCACCGCTATAAATCCCGGACCCTCCCGTAATGTGAGTTTATCCGTCGAGCACCGTGTAACTTCGCCCAACTATATTGTCGCGATATTTTTCCAACTATATCGTTGCACGCCGAGAGATATTCTCTCTCTCGTTCGCGGAGAGATGCGCGTTCCAAGGTTTGGGCTTGGGCTCCGCCGCGCGGGGGTAGGGATAAAGAGAGGATCGATTTTCTCTCTCTCTCTCTCTCTCTCTCTCTCCCTCTCTCTCTTTCTCTAGCCCCGTGACATTTCTATTTTATATTTCTGATTGAACTGTCTTTGAGCGCGGTAGATGGTATAACTGCTGGGGGCGATTTAAATATTTATAACGTCGAATGTTCGCGTGTCGCGGCTCCCCTCCTCCCCCTGTTTAGTGAATCCCGTATTATATACTTCGCTTGTAATAAAGTCGCGTATAATATCCTCCAGGGGCGAGGTATATGTATGTCGCGTTCGTGCGCCTTTAATATCTAATGTCGCTCTTCCCTGAGCGCGAGTTTTGCGGTGATATAAAAGTGAGGCGAGCCCCTTACCGCGAGCTCGGCTACTCCGTTTTCTATCTCTTTTTCTTTTACTTTTGTTTTTTTTTCTTCTGCTGTTGCATCGGTAAGGAAGACCAATACGCCTGTGTCATTCTCGTGTCACGCCGAGGGTTTAGCAATGTAAACACTAAGTATATTAAAGTAAGGCTTGTACAGAATATCGACGTTGCGCGACGAGCTCTTTTTGCTCTTGGTGCATTATGAAATAGTTCATGCAATGAAGAGTTTCCGTTTTTTTCCCTTCGCGGTGCATATAATGTTACATAATAGTTCGCGCGGGGGGGGGGATGTATATATAAAGGGGTGGAAAAAAAATGTGGAGCGAAGTTGGACGTATAACAAGAGGAAGGAGGAGAGGGAGAGAGAGAGAGAGAGAGAGAGAGAGAGAGAGAGAGAGAGAGAGAGAGAGAGAGAGAGAGAGACTATGCTGCTCGGCGCGCAACGATGGCTTTTTTAACTTTTGCTTATAAGGCCGACTAAAGTTTTTCATCAACTTATTCTTTGGTGTATAAATCTCTCGCGCAATGCTGGACACCGCAGCGTTCGACGTGTACACCGTTAAACCAACTGCACTTTTTATAAATCACTTTATCCATTTTTTTCCCAACTATAGTTTTCTATTCAAAAAGAGTAAAAAGCAATTTCACTTTTTATATTAGCTAATTTAAGCCTTATATATTATACATTCCTAGTGCTGAAATAAAAATATTGTTGCAGATATATTTTTGTTGTTTTTGTGTAAAATGTATAGTACAATGTATAAGTATTTCCATCATACTACGGAAGGATTTTACATAAAACAAGGTTATAAGTACAATAAGAAGAATGTGTTTTGTTGCTATATACACATATCTATGTACGCAGCAGATGCATTGTAAGTAGGATATCTTTCCCTTTATGTATATATGCACATTAAGTAGAAACAGTCAAGTCCAGTGAACATGCATAATTTGGACAGACTCACTTTCGTATGATTCTTTGTAAACTTTAACCGCGCGTTTTTCTTAACTTTTCTCGAATACAAGAAATTGTCGTTTTATATTCTTAATGAAAGTGCATAAAATGAATGATTGTCTGCAGATATAAGCTAAAAGATTAAACTATAAATAATATCATATTTTAAGTTTTGGTAAATGTCATAAGTGTATGATATTATATTGTATTTAAAAATATTTATTTATTAGACTACGAATTTGATTCTTCAGATATTTCAAGGCAGTATTCGAAGATTGATTTTCGAAGCCTTACTTAAGTAGATAAGGTTTGAAAACGGTAACTATTGTGCATAGACAAAAATTTTTATTACTAACAACCCTATCATATGCAACAATATCATTTAATAGAGTGAATATGATAAAACATTTCCCATTCAATTGTAAAAATCATTTAATAGCTTCTGAACTTATTACTTTTGTAATTGTGGTAGTCACCTATTCTTGTTGCGATATTTATATTTTAACGATCACTTTCTCAACAAGTTTCGCTAAGACGCTTAAGCCTTCTTTTAATTTCACTTTTTTGTGCTTTATTCAATGTGTCAATATCTGAAATTTCATTTTCTTCGTATTTGTTTTGATTTTAAAATATTCTAACAAAAAGGTGATCGTATAAAACATATAGCATTGTAAAAAGGATAAAAATTATATTATTTATTAAAATAAAAATTGATATTCGTCAAAATTAACAAAATTGTGATGAATCTTTAAATAAAATGGACGTCTTACAACACACGGAATGTATCTACTTAAAAAAACACTTAATTTTCAAGTTTTCAATGCTATAAATCTTTAACTTCCAAACAGCTGTTTTACAGACACGGTATTTAAATGATTTTATATTTTTAGAATAAATATGAAGAGCCCATGTTGCACTATTTTCGAGGATACTTTAATTGCATAATTAGTCGTGTGTTTTTGTCATGTTTATTAAAACTCCGTACAAAATGAGGCTTTTGTAACGTATCATTCATCTGAATAATTGGAAATAGAAACAATTCTGGAGAGAATAGGTCTTCTTGAATTATTACTTGGCAATAATTTCTGTCATTCCGTATTTTACTTTTTTTAAACCTTAAATAAGAGAATTACGAGGTTTATTTATACATAAACAATTGCTGTCACCTTTGACATAATAATTATGTCACAATTGACATAATAACTTTGCAGAGTTGTTACGGTGTAAACAATTCAAATTGAGAAAAAATGGAAGGAACTAATAGTTTCTTTTTTCAATACAGTTACGAAAAGCTTTCTTCATGTCAAGTTATTTAGAGAGACAAAAAAGGAAAATTAGTGAATGCTTATAAAAACATGTATTTATAGGCTTAGGAATATTTCTCTCATTTAAATAAGTTTTTATTTTATATAGTGCATCATTTGACTAAAAAGCGCGTATAGGTTGAAACTTATTTTAGTATAAATATAACATGGGGAATATATATTTCCCGAGACTATACGCAACTACCTTTATGAAAGGCTTTCTACTGTATATGGTATTTGTTGAAAGTTAAAATCCTTTCAAGGCATGCAGACATTCCGAAAATACCTCCGAATTCGAAAATCTCCGCAGGTTGCAATGCGAGAGAGAGAGAGAGGGAGGGAGAGAGAGAGAGGGAGAGAGAGGCGACGCAGTAGCAGCAGCGAAAACGAGTCTCAGCTCTCGCATTATTTCATGTATGCAGCGCGCGTTACAAGTTCTCGCGCGCCACCCGTTGGTTTACATACACACGCGCGCATACGTGCACAGTACACACAGGCACGCGGCGAGCCAGCACAGCGAGCGCGCACACACGTGCAACTTAGGTGTGTACGAGAGGGCAAAGGAAGGAGGCAGAGAGAGAG
>UELV01084514.1:25860-42277 GCA_900490015.1 Megastigmus stigmatizans | reverse complement strand
ATGGCATGTTTGTTAAGTTAACAATGCTATTGCTGATACAATTGAATTTTTTTCTCTGTGTACAAAACGAGACTCTCGCATCCAAGAGAACAACTTTCGCTCACTTTGTTTTCCAATACCATTTTCATATATTTTATTATACAAGCGAGATATCGATGTACGGTGTGTGTAGCGTCGCAGAGGCGGTACCGTTATAACCACAAGTATCGCGAAATCGTGCGTGATTCGAAGGCCGATCATCGTCTCAGGTGTGTATATACTGTATGTCGTGGCGAGTCTGGTCAAACTAACGGAATTCCCGATGATGGTCTCTCGTGTAGTCCCGAATTCGAGCGAATTTCTCAATCCGTATCTTTTTTTCTCTTGCGATGCACGTGTGTTAACGGCGCGATACGATACATATCTACATCTCTTAAATTCAAGCTTGACAGAATCGCACTCTTGACACAGTTCCTTTGCGAGCGGGCACAAGTTGAACAAACCTACTTTCAAACAACTTGAGGGACGTTTTTCCTTTTCGTCCGCATGATAAAAGCAGACTGCATGCGATGTAAAATAAATATTGAGAAATGTTATTGTAAAGCTAAGCGATACTTCGGTCAAGCAGATATCTTGCAGATTCAAAGTATCCGCGTGAGATTCATATATAAATAGTCACAAAGATTTATTTAGTTAATAAGACCGATCATTTTTAATTTGAAATAGCAAGGGCAAGTTATTTTTACCTACTTATTTGCCAGAGCTACTGAATTATTAATTGAGCTTTTATGTTTGGGAGCTGTTCAGGTGAAATGTAACGATTCAGAGTAATATTTCTGAAACAATATATTTTGCCATTTGTTTTAGTAAGTCATATTTAAGTATTTCAAGTGCACTGAAAACATTATTCTATCCACGTACACATTTAGTTAAACATTCCCTATATATCATCATTATTCGATTTTGATAATTTTCAAGTGATAATACAGATTCATGATTATAACAATGTAGATAGAGCACAAAACTTACCGATACTTCAAAATACCTACGATATTGTCTAAATGTGAAATTGTTTAAAATTTTAATTCATTTTCGACAATGCCAAACTCTGTAAGTCATTTGTTTCGCCAGTATCTTCAATTACATTCTCTTACAGTTGTTCAAACAACATTTTTGTAGTGCACACAATCTCTCGAATGCATGTTCAATCTTGGACATGAATAATGATCGTTTCAAAATGAATAATATGCGCAGATACACTAGCGCTACGAACGGTACCACTGTAACCCTGATGCGTCACGATAGTTTACGAGAGTGAAGTGCAATTCATATGCTGCACACGGGTTTGGAACACCAATGAAATTAAAAAAAAAATCCAAATGCTGTTAACAAAGTCATTTTTCACCGATCCATCAATTATTTGTTATGGACAGAAGATATGCCTTGTTCATTTCTAAAATATTATAGCTACTTAGTATTATTCGCAGTAAGCATCTGAGTTAGTACTGGAATTGGTTGTCGTTGAGAAAATAAAATACGAGACTTCAAAAATATATGATAACATTTACTCACAAAGATTTCTTAATACAGTATTTAATATATAAAGTACAGCTTTTTTTACACAATTTTTTATTTGTACGCGAATCACAATAAGTTTTTTTTTCCATGGACGGATGTACAGTTACCGATCAATCGTTCACCTAAATCGAATTCACACAAAATTACTTTGAAAATCGGAAAATAATGCAATAGCGTAAAAACTAAATAAAACATCAACGGACAGAAGTGGAGCTTTGATCAAAATGAATAATAATAACGATTATTAAATGAGCAAAACGAATAAATGTTAGCGACTTGATCTCTGCTCCAGATGTGTCGAAAGACTAGAATCATTAAAATTAAACGCATGATTAACTCGTATCGTGAAAATCATCAAATTCTCGTCAATTCGCAAAAGACTCGATGTGGATGTATTTTCTTGCGATACGTTTGATTAAAAGATTCAAGACCCGAAACATGCTCGATTACATATATATGTACAATTATATTACTTTTTTTTTGTTTTATTTCTTTTTTCTATATTATTGCAAGAGAGCATGTTATGACGCTTAATAGAAAAAAAAGAGAAGGATAATTAAAAATTAATAGACCGGAAAATGAGTTTTCCTAAATCCTACATAGAGATTTGAAAGTGTTGCACCTTCGCCGGCCAATAAATATGTAAAAAATAAGTGTGGAGCATGAGCTTGAAAATGGCGCGAACATCACCGATGTCGATACTGTTACTTAACAACTAATTTTAATAAAAAAATACTTGCATTCCTGACAAGCTCGTCTAAACGAGTGCAAACGAAACGTTCTAGCACTCACATTAAGTTTTCCGTTATACGCTTTTTAATGCCTTTCTTTGGAGAATCTACCATTAAGTCGATTTGCCTCCGAACGCTATGACTCCGGCTTACAGCATAAATATTTTGCGTACACTTTTGTTTTTTTTTTTTACAAAAAAAAAATACTGAATCACTAAAATATTCGATTTCTAATACGATCAATTTTTTTTACAAAGAATAGCCTCGATTCTTCAATTTTTTTTATTCTTTTTGCAGGAATAAAAGTAATTTATTTTACTTTTCGTTTCCTCGCGAGGAGGAAATTTTTTAGTTTTTTTTTTTCGCAAGTCGACATAAAAATATTTACTTTAAATATTTTACAGTGAAAGATTTGATTTCAATATAAAAATATAGTCAATCTCCTACCCTCGACTAATAGTTTACAATACCAAACTACTAAGATTTAGTAGAATTCGTAATAAATTGTGAACGAACATTTCACAAGTATTTTTTGTTCGCCCAAAATTCTTCTCAAATTTCAGAACCGGAAACATGAGAAATTAAAAAAATATACGAAACGCTCACGAAGGGTAAAAGAGATCGACTGTATTTTTCGCCAAGAATCATGTATGTATATAGGAATGATCGGGATAATTCCCTTTCCTAGAAGATATTAAGAGATAGAGGAGAAAGCCCTAAATCGCGCTCGATCAATCGGTGCATTCGGAGGCGAAGCTCTCGAGGTCGACGTAATGGCCATTCATGTTGTCCTCGAGGAGCTGGGCGAGGTCTCGCCTGAGCACCTGGAACTCGGGCCTACGGTCCGGATCGGCGTGCCAGCATCTGGCGATCACGCGGAAGAGCTCGACGCGACAGTGCGAGGGTCGCTCGAGTCTGTAGCCGCTCTGGACGCTGCGCATCACTTCCCTGGCCGTCATGTCTGGGTATGGCGTTGAACCTACGAAAACATCATTTTATATAAGTGATTCGCACAAATATACCTTTTCAAAGAATAATGCAATACTTTGCATGTGCGTATCTTTTAAAATAGTGAAATGGTAGTTAACTTTAAATGCTATTACGTTTAAAATATATATATAAATTATTCGAAAGGAAATGAAACTATTCGGTGTATTATACGCATTTGAAACGGAATACATTTTTCTGATAGTGGGTCATTGGGCGATTATGTGGAACTTTCGTTCTGTGACCGCGATACATTACAAAGTTTAATGAACTGCGCTTACTCATATGGAATGATTTCATTTTTTGAATGCCGCGACGTGATGCTAATACTTGATCCAATCCCCAGCTTTGCGAACTATTTATTCAGTATATATTCTATAATACTTTGAACATAATTTTGCATACTTGCATAAAATAAATTTTAATATTCAAAATTATCTTTAAAATGTTTGAAAATAATAATTTTTAATAGACCGTTCAATTTATTAAGAAATGCATATTTAGGAGTATAAAATAATATTAGAAAATACGAGAAGCACTTAAAGTTGAAAAATAAATTTAATAAAGCACATATATTAATTTTTCATATATACATAAAGTCCGCAGCACTTAATTCCCAGTTTATCGACTTATCCGTACATAAATGTAAATCGTCCATAAGTGTCTGAAAAATCAACTGAATTTATTATCAAACGCGGTAGAGTTTTCAAATAAATCAAATATAATTTGCAATTAACACACAGGGAAAAAAGGTTGAATCTCGCCAAAAGAAAATTGTCGTGTCCCGCGTACAAAACCCACCATAACTATTCCTTAATTGCCCAGAGGAAAATTCTTTCAGCCGAGCAACCGAAGCCCCCCGAGTAAAACCGGAATAAGCTTTTTCTAGCGACGCAAACACACATACACATGCACACGCTTCTTAATCAAAATGACATTTATATTTATTCCCGAAGGAGCTGCGGGCAGACGCGTGTGCTGCTGCTAATGAAGCCAATTAAGGTGCGGTTCTTGTACACACATCGAGGAGTATAGTTGCGGTCTTACCGAGCGTCACGATCTCCCACATCAAGATGCCGAAGCTCCAGACGTCAGTTTTGGTGGTGAAGAGGGAATAGATGAGGGACTCGGGCGCCATCCACCTGATGGGCAGGGCATTCCTGCCGTGCCTCGTCTCGATCACCTCGCCGTCCTCGTTCGCGAACCTCGACATCCCAAAGTCCGCGATCTTGCAGAGCTTGTTGTGGTCCACGAGGACGTTGCGGGCTGCCAGGTCTCGATGGATGATCTGAAAGGATCGTTGAGGAATTAGTGACGTGTGTCGTATTTGGCTCCTTGTTCTTTTCATTTTGTCGGGGACTGAGCGCTTTTTTTTTATTTGTTTGATGTTTTAGTCTCGTCTCCGGGATTCGCTTCGCAGAAAAGATTTTTTGATCGAGCCGGTTTTTAGAGGCCTGATAGTTTTTTTTTTTTTTTCATGTAAAAAGAATACAAGCTGCATATGCGCGTCTAAAAACAAAAGCTTAAAGGCGTTCGTTATAAATGTGTCATACTCTGAATGGGAAAAATATTTACTCAACGATACATCATCGCTTAATCGGAGTATAAATAAAACGCTGTTTTAAAATAAATTGCAATAATTATAAATATAACCATCCCCATTAAAGCGAGAAAACTTTGTGCAGCTTTATTTTTATATAAAACATACATATATATTTATCAAAACTTAAGCGATATAAGTAAGCGCACGTGTTCGACGACTAATATTTTTTTTTTCAAGATCCGCTATAAAATTATAAATATAGTCACGAGTTAACGTTAATGGCGATTTAACGTCCAACAGTATAAACACGTCTATCCCACCGTAGCAAAGCTATCGGCAAAAATTCCCAACCGCTTAACGGGCGAAACAATAACCGTTAATTCTTTCGCCATCTCGAATAAAGCTCGTAACAAGTCATCCGCGGGGCAGTGCCGCAACGCGCGGCGCATCATCCCTTCTCATTAAATAAAATTTAACAGTCGAGCCTCAGCTCGCGCGCTAAAATAACCATAGCAGGACCATTCTATTAATTGAAAAGTCAATTTAGTGTCTATACAGACTACCTTTCTCTCTCTCTCGCGAGATAATTACGTTATAGGATATGCGGGTATACAGAAATAGAACGCGAGTACAACTTGTATGTGGGGAAAAAAGGAAGAGTCGGGAAAAGTAGTTCGGTATCTCGTTCTCTGCTCGACGCTCACTCTATACGAGTGTATATATATACTTAGCGAGTGCCGCTTCGTCGCAGACACAACAACTGGGACAAGAGCTCCTCGGCAGAGCGGCGGCGTCGGCGACGACAAAAAATATCAACGTGTAATTGTTATTTATCGTCACGGGGGGGCAGAAAATGAGTTGGCGCGCGAGCGTTCACTATGGGCTTCTCACCACAGTCCGAGAGATGCCCTTCGCGGTACCGAAGATAGCCGCGAGGTTATATTATGCCGCAGCCACGGTATAGGTGGCTATACACCGTCAAATCATAAAAAAAGCCGCGCTGTATAATACACGTGACGCATAGGCCTCACAATGCAGCTGCGTCGTCTATCACATGCAGATGCGGTGGACCCGATAATGCGACTCGTCGAAGGATGACGATGATGAGGGAGAGGCGGTTAATTAATGCCCGTGTGCGCATGGGATAGAGGAGGATTTCGGATGCAGAATAATTATGGTCTAGTGAGTTATTGGAAACGATACTTGCACTCGGCACCGCAGCCGCCAAGGGGGAGATTATGTATGCATTGTGTGCTTTATATTCACAATGGCGTGAGCTGTTTATTGGCGAAGGGGGAAGGGGGGGGGGGACGAGTTTTGTATATAATATTCGTTTTTGCGCGCGGAACAGATAAAATAGGGATAGTTTAGGAGCGTCGCGCGGGGGCCGTGAAAGGATAAAAGTGTTGGCGAAAATATTGCGCTACGCGACTGTAAATCTTGGAGATTTAATGCTTCGTTATGCTCTTTCCTGTATATAACCTTTTAGCGAGAATTCTATGATTTCGTGCGGTATTAAAGATTGATCGATGGTATAAAACTTTAATAGAATTATGATTTTATGAGGTAATAGCTGCTTTTATTACTTCCATGGTGACGGTTTACTTGCGAAACACGTTCGGATTAATCGCGAAGATGTAAGAAAATCAGTTTTAAAGCCAAGGATAAGTGAATCTTTGAGAAGCGGTCGACGTATAACGTTTTTTTTTTAAGGAAATCTCATTGAGGACCAGCACAAGCACAAAGTGGCCGAGCGGACTGGAAAGAAAGCGATATATATCGTACGTATAACCTCGAGAAGGTCACAATACTGCACAGTCAATATAATGCAATGTACATGTTTACAAATAAACGGAATATTTCCCAATCGAATCGGCTGTATAAAGACCACGACGGCGTGTTTTAAAGCAATAATTATATCCTTTATACACTCGGTGATCGGAAAGCGGTAGACCGTTTTTCTTTTCCAAATATATATATTTAAAGACCGCGATGACAAATCGGTAAAAATATATAATAATAATTGCATTGTTTTATGCGATAGTCACGCAATAACGTGGAAAACCCGTTTAACGCGCGTAGAGATATCGATCCTCGCGAGCTGCTGTGTGCCAGTATATATTTAAAAACAAGCCGATCTATACACGCAAAGCTGAGAAAACATTTTTTACGATAAATCGCACAATGTGTGTGCAAGTGTATATTATACGCGGCTGCATAAACTTATCGTTCCTATTAGGAGAAAAAAATAAACGCGCCGTCGCAGCTCTTAATGATTACGCGCCGCATGTACAGGCGAGCAATAATCCGTTTCTCAGGAGAAACGCTCCGTCGATTTCCATCGTTGCGCGGCAACCTATTATACATAGACGCGATAATTCAGGAGACCGAACGAAGCGACGACGTGTAACATTCCCCACGTCCGCTCGCTCGCTCTTTGATAACTCGAGTTAATGAACTTCTCCGATCCACGGGTGCGCGCAGGCAAAAATCCGCGGAAAAAAAGGAGGGAGAGAAGAGACGAAGTCTATATAAGCGTCACTCGAATGCCTCATCTTCATTAGCTATTACAATTGCTCGCGCGAGCATCAGCGTATCTGCGGCGGTACTTCGTCGTGCGCGCGCGCGCGCTCTAAACAAATTGAAGCCAAGGGAGAGAGAGAGAGAGAGAGACAAACGTATATACGGTAGAAGAAGAAAAATGACGTTACGCAAGATTGCACATCCGAGAAAGGTATGCATGTGCACATGGTGTGTGTGTGTGCAGTATGTACGTATAATCCCTCGGCCACGCTAGACTCGCGAGCCCGATATGCATCACGAATAAACGTAATTACTGTTTGTCGTCTCAATTGAAACGGTATATAAGCACAAGTGTGCGAGAGAGAGAGAGAGAGAGAGAGAGAGAGAGAGAGAGAGAGAGAGAGAGAGAGAGTGAGTGAGATGCACGTATGCGCGCGTAATCTCTATCGCGATGTCCCAGCTCTTGTACAATCCTGCGCAGCTCGCGCGAACCGTCGCGATAATATACAGTGGAAGAAAATTGCGATTTCTCTCTCTTTCTCTCTGTGTGTGTATGTCGTCTGCAAGTGCATTAAATCGCATCGACGCATATAGACGCGCGCATATGAGAAACGAGCGCGAGATTAGCGCGAGCGAGCGATGACGCTGTCTTGCATATGCAAAGGAAATAAAAAAAGTGGGGAACAAAAAAGAAGACGAAGAAGACGAAGCGAGGAAGGAATTGCCGAGAAAGTGTATTATAGAAGGAAGATGCCGGGTGCGAGTATGTTAATGAAACCGTGGAAAGAGACACGTCGCGCGTGGAGTTGTGTATAGCTCAGCTGGCTGGACTCTCGCTTGACAGTCGAATAAACAAATTGCAGAGTCGCACGGGGAGAGAGAACGAGTGTACAGCGCGTATAAAACTCGTTTTCTCCGTTCGAGGGCATTTCATGGAAATTGCGGCTTATATATACGTACATATGGTATAAAATACTTTATAATAGTGCGATAGCCTACGTCGTAATTAAATGGATTTTTTTTTGCTGCGGCTATACTAGCTGCGCAGAGTGCGTGCGTGCGTGTAAAGAGAGTCGCCTATGGGATGATGCATGCGAATCCTATATCACAATCAGTATTTGACATCTAACGTATTGGCCGGGCTATAAATACTTCGCGAGCGATGTGTGTGCATACGCTTGATTAAGAGCCGAGCCATGAATCACGCCGGTTTATTGGAGAGAGAGAGAGAGAGAAAAAATGGTCGCGAGACGCGAATCTGGAGAGAAAAAAATGCAGCTGATAGAGTTAGCGCGCCGAACGAATGAATGTGTGTCGAGCGTGCTTGATTCTAAATGGAATATTATACTTTCTGCGCTTTGCATCTCTTTATTAATAGCTTTTTATTTATAAGCGAAGTATTTTCCTGATTCACGGACAAACTTAGAGTCGAGCGAGGATGCACGCTTGCAGTGGCTACCGATCAGCAGCGTCTAAAAAGTATATATATATATATATAAATAAAATCGTATACCGTGATGTAAAAAGAAGATACGCCGCTTGTCGAGATGTATACACCTAATTATCGTACTCGATCATCACGGCTGTCTTAACACCGCGATTCTGAAACGCCGATAATAACGATTCGTCAGCGCCATATTTATAAACGCACTTCTCCTGTACTCTTGCAATCTGACGATTTCTCGGAAGCCCTCTGCTCGCCGCTCGTGATCCTATATATCACTTTCTCCCTCTCTCTCTCTCTCTCTCTCTCTCTCTCTACCTTCGCGACTCGTGATCGGCATCCTTATCGCGGCTGGTCGATTTTTTGGGATAGAGACGAGCTGTGCTACAGGAAGGAGCTTCTCTCTCTTCGTGGCGGTCCCCACCCGTCGCGTCCGCGATTAGATTAATGGGTCCGCTTGGCCGTTCTGCAGCGGACTGCTATATACGTATATAAGTTTGCGAAACCTGTGGCGGAGCTTTTGTCCGAGCTGGCGAACGAGGAAGCGATAAGCGAGAGTCTTTGCGGATGTTTGCGAAGAGGTGTACAAGGCAAAGGAAGAGAGGAATAAAGGAGGCGAGGGTGGAAGGATTGCAGGAAGTCTCCCGATCGCTTGTATACGGTTGGGGAATGTCTTGCGCGCGGAAAGGAATTACGCTGCAGCGCGGGGTTGCGGATCGAAATTTTTGGTTGATCGTTTGAGGTGAATTCGAGGTGATGGGTTTGGATTTGAATTTGTACAGAGAACGAGATGGATTTGATCGATGGCTTTGTTTTGAAAGATATCGGTATAATATTCCGATAGAGCGCTTCTTTTATGATTTCCTTGATCTTATTTACGTCGCATGACAAAGCGGTGCGCATCGTTTACGAGTTCTTAAATTGAAAAGTAGAATTTATCACCGGGATTCTCGGAGATGATTATTTAATAGTTGCCGAGAAATGTTTTTTAGTCATATTCTGGTAAAATGGAGATCGCGTGCTTTTGTTATAGAAATAAATAGGTACGAGCATTTATTTTTTATTCATCATAAGCGTTACTCACTGCATTCTTTAAAGATGGCTATATTGATTTATTTCGCACTAATTACAAAATTTCATCTTAACAAAATAAAATAAATGGATTTTTTACTTTAACGTACTTTCAACTGCACTGCTTGTTTTTTCTCGTTCTGTATACACTTTTGGCAATTACCATGACAATGTACAACAAATGCTTTATATTTCTTTTATTGGAAACTTTTTAAAATGCAACTGCGCAAGAGCAGGTCCCTCTCCGAAGGACGAGAAAGAATATTTCTTTTCAAGTAGCCATTTCACACGTCCGAACAATTTGCACTTCAATAACTCGCGCTCGCGCGCGCACTGCACAATAAATATAACTTGTTCGAATGAAAAAAAGCCGTTCAGGAGACATAACTTGAAAGCTCTCTCTCTCCTCTTTCTCGGCTTCAATCAATACAGCTCAAGCCGAGCGAATCCCAAAGCAGAAAAGGGAGAAAGGAAAGAAATAAATAATGAAAAGCTTACCTTCTTGGAAGCCAAGTACTCCATTCCACGGGCGACGCAATAGCCGAAGACCGTGAGATCGCGGGACGTCAGGGCGGCCGAGTCCTCGCTGAAATTGTAAAAGTCCTGGCGTGTGCGGTGGTCGCGCAGGTAGGCCAGGAGCTTGCCGTACATCACGTACTCGAGAATCAGGTAATGGGGCTCTGCAATCACACACAAGAGCGCACGCTATAAGTCTCTCTCTCTCTCTCTCTCTCGTTCTCTTAGGCTGACTAAATTCAATTCTGCGCTGCATTCTCCAACGGCGCACTTTTCATTTTTCGCGTATCCTACCCCCCAGTCCTCCTTCTCTAATTTAATCGGCGCAGATGCGCGCATAAGCCGTGATTAATTTCTGTGTGGACCCGCGGATTGCGCATACGTGCGCACAGGCGCCACCACCGCGACGATACGAGATTATATTGAGACATCGACTTTTTTTCTCCTTCAATTTAATGACTGCATGTATATGTGTGCTCTGCTTTATACGATGCAAGCCCATGTTTTGAAATGATGCGATTGTTTTACAAATCGTCATATCATATCAAGGTAACAGGCTTTTTAATTATTCACAACGAAAAATAATGAAATTGTATTTAATAATTTCTGTTTCATAGTATACTTATGTTCGTTGAACAGAATTTAAGATTAGCGTTAAAGTGAACGTAATTGTGAGTGAAATAGTTCGGTTAATTTCAATCAATTCTTGATTATAAATATTTTTTTGTCAGCATTATAAAATAAATATTTAAATTATTCATATTGATATAAACTTTTATTATAGATAAATAACCCTCTGGTATAAATACTAAAGTGTTCCTAGCCAATTTTTAGCTAGATTTTTTCAATATATTGATTAAATCACCCGCAAATAATGAACAAAATGCTGATAGTACCTAAGCATCACTGGACGATAAAACATCTTCAGAGAATAAAAATGCTTCTTGCAATATGCAACAGCGCTTTTATTAATGTTTGTTCAATTCCTGTGATGATAAGTGCAATATAATAGATAATAATTTTTAATAAGCAAGTATAATAACTTATAAGATTAAGTGCGAATGTATCTTTATTCATATATGCATAGAGATATATTATCACATCCAAGCGAAATTTCGATTCGCTACAGAGAAAAAGAATCAAAATCTCCATCGTCTCTATAATCTCTCGAAACTTTTGCACCTCTGGCAAAAGCTATCTTATCAGACTCCCCATAAGAACGTTTGATTTACTCATCTAAAGACAGACATTTTATTGCAATCTGGACAATGGGGCAATACAAAAGCAATCCAAAAACTCGATTATATATCCAGATATTAGATAACAAACTTCGTATTATAGTTGGCCGCGACGAAAAAAGGAGGCGCACGACGAGTAATTGCATCATATAACAAATTCAAATAAATCGATTAAAATTCAGACTTAATCGAGGCTGACTATACACTGCGAGAAAGGAGTGAGAGAGAGAGAGAGAGAGACAGGGGAGAAAACCGCGTCTGTGATGCAGCAGCAGACACACGCCGTTATTATATACGGGGCGGCAGATCTCGCGCGGACAATCGCTCATCATCGTCTCTCTCTATCTCTGCTCTCTGTCTCGTGTCCTCGCGCTTATGAATTTTCATCGCTCCCAATCGCGGCGGCGACTCTTCCACGAATTTCACTCAATCAGTCTTGCCTCTTCTCGTACACGGTGCCTATACACGATATCCTCCGCTCGATCTATATACACTGTATAATACAACCTTATCTTATATATATATATATGTGTGTGTGTGTGTGTGTATGCACCCATGCAGCGGCGCGTCGCGAGGACTTTTAAAAACGCACGGCCGTGACTCACGCGCGGTATATATCAGCGATACGACACGCACGCGCAGCTCCCTCTCTCTCTCTCTCTCTCTCTCTCTCTCTCCCTCTCTCTCTCTCTCTGTGTACATGGAAACAATAATCTCGCGCGCCGAGCAAACGCCAAACAATGGGGAGTGTGTGTCTTAAGCCTCGCATACGCGCGTGGGAGACTCGCGAGAAACGTGTGTGCGTGTGTGTGCAAGGTAGCGCCTCGAGTGCGCTCGCGCGAAAAAATTTTGTGTGAAAATTTCTGCAGGCCGAATATTGATGCTGGATATATGAATTGATATCGAGCTTGTTTGCCGATATGTTGTCCGTGTGTGTGTGTGTGCGTGTGTGGAACGGCGGGCCTTTGTATATCTTGTGATTTTCTTGTATGTTTATAATATATAGCGACTTAGATCGGTGTAATGGTTTTGAATTATGGATTGAATAAAAAGCTTTGTACCGTTTCCTAATTTACATTTGTAGAAAGAGAGATTTATTGGTTGCGCCTGTACACGTACTCGTTATTTAGAATAAATGAGGAAAACATTTTTTGAATTTATCCTATATAATGAGTATATTATATATATATATATATCATCCGATGAAGCTCGCAGATTCATATTTAACAAATTGACCAAGTCTACGATCTTTAATACTTTCGCCAGATATAAATTACGGTCCTCAACTTTTATTATGCGAATATATATCTATAAATTTCGTACATGTACTTTTTAATGGTCCATGTACGGCAAGTTCGAGTCTCGCATCTTAAACCTGCCGCACGGTGCGAGGAACACGAGTTTTGATAATCATCGCTTATAAGCCGACAACGACGACGATGAAGACGCGTGTGTGTGTGTGTGTGTGCGTACGAAATTTCAGGAAGAGGAGTCGACGTCTCGTGCGCCGCATTATCGCAATTTACATGCTCACACAGCCGAGTTGATTATTGCCGAAATATCACACAGACTGCGTGCCGTCAACTTTATATAAACGATGCAGCGCTTCGGTTACGATTAAAAATCGTCTGCTAACTTTATCTCGCGATATATAATACGATTCGCATTGTTTGTACCGGTGTTTATTTGTGTCGTTCGACGTATATTTCACATATCTCATTACCGAGCGAGACGCGTTCTTTAAACTCAAATTCGCATGATAATGCTGATTTTCTCGGCTGATAAACAACAACAGCAATTATCTTTATATTTATAAACAGTGATGAGTCCATTTACTAGAACGTAAGCGCATATATATAAAAGAGCAAATAAAGAATAGAATAAACGCGGTAAATTGTTTGAGCACAAGTAGGTACAAATCACTGGGAGATGACTCACACACCTAGACCGCGGCGTTATTCATTTCTAATTGTTTACAGTCTTATATAATCACGCCATGAGACGATATCATTATATTTTAATTCCAAGACTCCTCGTCAACTCTTGTCAACAGATCGCCTAAGGTATTTCCATCGGCGCGCGTCATCTCTTGCCGCAAGATAAACAAAAAGAGAAAAAAACAGTAAATATACCAGCATGCTCGTATACAACTTTCACCCGTACAGCTCATCGGAAACACGACGCGCTTTCGAAATAAAAAAAAAACAAAATAGAGACGCACAGTCCGAATTCGCGGCCATCGTCTCATCTTCCGCGAAAAAGCATCCTCGAGTCCGCGATCCTCCCCCGCCAAGAGAGATTTAGATTCTTCCAAGCGAGCAGCAACAAAGGAGGTGCAGTGGTAAAACACGACTGTATATATGAGAATCATCGGCAGGAAAACTCCCCCTTCGCGAGAGAGAAAAGATTAGCTCTCGGGGGTCGACGCATTGTAACTCGACTGCACGCAGCTCTCGGCTCGCGACCGCCGCCACCGCCGCGTTTATTACATATGCATTCACGCTCGGTTCGATGCGTGCAGTCCGCGTATATATATATATATATATATATATACATCCACGCCCATCCCATTCAAGGGCGAGCTCGGCTAGTCTTATCTGTACGTGTATACATATATACCCGCCGCGTATACACCCATATTCTTTTTATTATTTCCTTCTCTCAGCTGCACACGACTGCATATAGTTTGTTTTCTTTCTTTATCTCCTTCTTTCTTTTAATTTGCTCGCGGTCGCGCTCTCTGGTGCAGCGAGAGTCGATTATTGTGTCGTTACCCTCGGATGTGTGACGTGACAGCCGTGCATTAGAGTATAATACACAACGGAGGCTACCGCGTAATCACATGTATGCGCGATGTGTCTACGTGTATATATGCGCTTGGTAACTAGGACGGGTTTTTCGCGTGCACGCGTGTACGTAATGATTTAACGACGTTGAGAGATTTCGAGACGGGGCGACCTTTTCCTTTTTCTCGCTGTTTTGTTCAGACCGAGTGAGGATCTCTGGAAATGTAGTTTAATGGTGCGCGTATAGCGATGGAAAATTGGAGCGCGCACGGGGTGGTAAAGAAGAAAATATACAGATTTTTATAAGCTGCAGGTATTGTTTTGGTTTTATTGCTGATGCGGAGCTTAAGTATATAGATCGACCACGTTGATGAGCTGTGGGAAGTGGACCATTCGCTTCATTACACGCAATTTTCTATGATAATTCTGTGTTTATACCAGCCGCTAATATCGACGCTGTTTAATATAAATGTTTTTGCCGCGCTAAGAATAGATGTAGATAATTAACGGTCTTCTTTTTCTTTTTATAATAAAATTACGATTACAATTATATATAGTTAAAATCATGTTCTATTCTATTTGTACTCTTGATGCGCATCAAAGTAAGAATTATGAACAGCATCGATTTATTCAAGATTAAGTCAATTCCTTCGTAATAAAACAAGTATAATACAGCCTTAAAATTATCTCGACCGATTAAAATATATATATAAAAAAAAACATCAACCAAAATGTATCGCTTACTTATTCTCCCGCAAGTACCCATCGTAAAAATGCGAACCCCGCTGCATCGAATATAATCCAGCGGCGCAATAAAAATAAACTTTAATGCCGCAATTTGATCGAAGCCGCATATTGCAGTAGTACAGGTACAACCATCCAGAGCGATGACTCGAATAAAACGACGGCACGTGTATATATATATAGAATGTGGAATCTGAATTACGTGCGCTAAATTATTGCGCGTTATAAAACTTTTATCGGACGCAACAACGCTCAATTAATTCCCCATCACTTTTTCCATCCCCCTTACCCCGACGTAATCAAAACACGCAATTAAAGTTTCACCAACCCTCCACCCGTCGCTATAACATACGCGCAGTATATTACCCCAGGCGAGTTTGCGCATCGCATCCGTTCGTCTCAACGAGTTGTCTCTGTAATGCACGCGGCTGCAGCTAAAAATATAGAGATAATCATTTTGAAAAATGCGAGCGCAGTTGCGCCGCGTTAAAAACGTAATTCGAGAGCGTATAAGTAGGCTCCAACAGCGCGTGTAGTAGAAGCGATATTTTCGAGTGCGCGCAGACACGCGGGGGTCGAGAGCTTCGAAATTCGATCCTCAAAAAAGGAAGAAAAAAAAAAACAGCTGCAGCCGCGCGATAAAAAGGCACATCGGTAGTCCCTTCGGGTTACACATTTTGGCCGAGGGTATATATACGGCGATAAAACGCGCATTACGCGCGGGTAATTTGCCGGGCCGCGCCAGTCGAAGAAACCGAACAATCAGCGTATATACGTAAAGTATATACGAGTAGACGCGGCGAAGAGAGGGGAAGAAAAAGAATTTAACGACCACGAGTGAGCTTTTAGTTTGCGCTTCGTCCCGCGCCATAAAAGTGTGCGGTTTCGTATATATAGAAGGGGGGTTGCAGTTGGACCGAAAAAAAGAGCTGCAGCAGCGGCAGCAGAGCAGCGGAGCCCGAAATTTAAATGCCGTAAATTTCGTGAGTCTCGACGTTGCGGTTCGCGCGGTTGCACACACACACACACACACACACACACACACACACACACACGGGGGCACCGACTGCACATTGTTGCTCCGTCCGAGGCCATTTCTCTGGTGTGTGTGTGTATATATATAGTGCACCGAAGGGTATTATATAGAGTCGGTGGCGGGCGGTCTCTGCTCGATGGAAAGAAGGGCTGCCGAAGTCGTGAGCGATGCTTTTGTGCTGCTGCTGCGGGAGTGTCACCCGTAATTTTTTCGGCAATGTATAGGCGTGCGCGCGCGCGCG
>UELV01084514.1:0-25788 GCA_900490015.1 Megastigmus stigmatizans | reverse complement strand
GTGTGTGTGTGTGTGTGTGTGTGTGAGAGGGACCGAAATGTTTCGGGAAGCGTTCGGAGAAATTTTGAGAAGCAGTTTATTAAGTTTACGAGGTCTGCGCCGCCCGGTTATTGAGGAAGCTGGATTATTTATTGGGCATTTGTCAGGGTTTCTGATTTAGGACGCGACTGGAATGTGTATAATATCTTATAGGCATGCGCGGTATTTTTCTTATGTTGTTGCTTTTTTTTATAAGAGTAGTTTCGGACGAATGCAAAGGAATGAATTTGATGGAGAATATTAGGAAATAATTACGATTGTAAATCATAATTTTGTCAATGCTGCGGCATTGATTTTGATTAGTTAAATAGAGTTCTCCAGGGCGCCGTAAAACTTTGTGCTCAAATATAGTCATTCGTAATATTAGGACAGTTTACATTACGTAGGAAAAAAAAAGAGATGGCAAATTTAATTGAACGATTCGCTGGAGTAAGCCATCGATAATATTAAAGAAACCCTCTTTCGTGCCCACGCGATAAAGTACATACGATAATTCTTTTCGCAAGCGAGACGAAACGTTATACATAAAAAAGAAGCTGCAACGCGCGCGGAGAGAAGCAATTAGCAGCCGACCGAAGGTATATATACGTACACGCCGGCGCGATTTTATTTATTTCCAGCTGCCTGCGATTTACTGCCGCTCAAGCGCTGCACCCGACAACACACACTCGAATTCTAATCAAACCGACTCTCCCAGTTCACTATGCACTATATATACCTATATGTATACACACGAAGGTAGAGTGTACATTTTTCGCGCGCCACTGTCTGGCCGAGCGACGTTCGTTCTCGTCCACGGATACATATATATATATGTGTGTGTGTGTGTATACGGTTGCGGTGATGCCTGAACGAGGAGGAGGAAGAAGAAGGCAAGGGAGTCGACGAGTCCGATATATATATAAATGCATCAAATGAGAACAAAGGCGGACCAGTAGTCTTTTGTTTCGCCCACGCGACAGGTCATTTCGCAAAATCTCTTACGAGAGAGAGAAAGAAAGAGAGAGATAGAGAAGGAGCGTCTAAGAGGGAACACTGCACCGCACTGCACTGCACACCGCAAGAGCACGAGACCATTCAATTCTGATGTGTCTCGTGTTGCGGCGCATTAATTCGCCTCCGAGTGAGACGCGCATAAATTTTCCCTCCCAAGAATGTTACATACCCACCCCTTTAGTTTATTTATTTATTTTTTTTCTTTATACAGTTTCCACACTGGGGAATGTCGAGCGGTGCAATAAAAACGGAATTTCGCTGGAGGTTCGGAAAAGTTTATGGAATAAATCGGACTTTGATTTACTTTGATTTCAAAATAAAATATAAAACTATTTAAAATGCTTGAAACTATATACAGCGTTAGATGGTTTATACGATTTAAGGTAGATATAAAATTAGCTTCTAAGTAATGGAAAATAATGGCAATTAGCAAATTGATTGTTCGGCGGTATACAGATGAACCGGGTCGTTAAACGAAAATTCATGCGAGTTTAAAATTGATTTAGTGGGTTTTCGGACAGTTCGAGTGGGGGCATTAATCAAAAAAACATACACAAATTACACCTAATTATTTGACTCATATACACGCTATAATTTACGTGCCACTCGAGAGATAAAGCCATTTCCAACGAATCCACATCTCTCAACGAATGTTATATTATACAAATAAATTATCAATATAGCCACATAAGTATATAAGTTATATACTCTTTATAGCGGGTCATAAAGCAAAATTTCGAATTGCGCGGTCGTTCTGGAAAACAGTTAAATTTGAAGATAGCACGAGGAGAGAGAAAGAGAATGACTCGCTCGCAGCGAACAAAATATGGGGTGATGAATTTCGTTAGATTACCTCGTCGGTCCGACTCGCGTTTTTTTATCCGTCCGATGTATATACACGTGTACACGATAAAAATTTAACGGTACAAGACTATGACCCATATAATTCTCGCAAGTCCGCACGTGCAAAGGAAGACCGCGTAATTGATATGTATTATTAGCGGGCCGGTAACGGAGGGAAAAAAAATGACGTGCTTATCCGCGTAACAGTATTCCCTGACATCCCGCGCGCGATTAAAAAAGCGCCGGTTACAGCGGTAAGAGCTGCGATTCCCTCGCAGCGCTAGAATTGTGTCGATCGATCAAGCTGTCTTACATAAAAAAGGCTACAGATAGCCAGCGATATATATATATATATATATAAAGAGTGATTTCACGCGCGGGCAGCATTTCCGGTTCCTACGACGCTTTTTTCCCTAAGGAGATTCGACGCCAACAAAAAAAGAAGTGCAGTTATCGTGAAAGGATCGTTCGTCATTGGCCGCGGCGACGACATGTTTGGTGAAGGCAATTACGAAGGAGGAGTGGAAGTAAGATTATTTTGCGCGAGTCTTCTTTCACCCCCCCATGCTGCGGTCCGATTAATGGGACCTATCACTGAGATTGAGGAGTATATCGATTACGTGCAGTACGGTGTTATATATAAGCCAGGGTTAACGATCGGAGCAACGGTGGGTGTGCAGAAAAAATAGCGGAAATTTCGATGACGGCCCGTACACAGTGTCCGCGCCTTTTGAGCGAGCAGCTACGCCGGTTTTCGCTTTCTTTTTTGGAACAGGAAATTCCTTGTCCGCGAGAGGATAACTTGCCTGAGGCGGTTCCGATGGAGTCATATACCCAGACAAAACAACTTTTCAAGGATTTTCTCGCTCGTGAACGCGGTAATGTTTTCTAGCGACTGATTTATCGTGTAAATAGATTTAAGAAAAAAAAAACCTGAATTAATCGATGTAGATTTTGTATACAATTATAATGATTATGCAACGTTCGATAATGACTATTACGTGTCCATATAAGCATTAAAATTTTCATGATCTACATTATTATCTTGAACTTTTTATGCTAAACACCAGGTGGTTTCTTTTATTTTTTCTTTGAAAAGCAAAGTTCATTTGCGCGACAGTAATTAAACCTTTTTTTGTTCCATAAACGACCAATGATGAACCGGTAATATCAGTAATTTATATACAATCATTATAAAGAACTTCATTAAAAAATTAGCCTTCAATCTTGCAAATTGGTTCACGCTTAAACTGGCTCAAAGTTGATGTCTTATCTTGATCGCAAGATATTATTACACGTTTAATGCACGCAGCAAAATTAAAGAACCGTAAGACGGGGTGAATCGGGTCAAAATTATTAAAATACAAGTAATTGCACATCCTTTTTCATGGAATATAAAATATCGGCCAGATTACAAGCTCGGTTGAATAAATTTATATTCGATAAATATATTAGCTTTGCATGAATTTACAAAAATAATTCATAAAATCAACGTTCGTAGGTCCGCGTCGAACGATTCAAAACAATGATATACAGTCGAAGAAAAAGTGATTTCGCGTCGCCACACAGTCTCGACAACGCGAAAGCAGTCGACAGGCGTGCTGCACGTATAAGCAGCTCATCTCGAAAACACGAACAAAACAATAAGCTTGCGAGCTACCCACAAAAGACTGTACCGCTTTATTTTCCCTTCCTCCTCCCGTCGCTCGCTCGCAATATGAACGTGTGTGTTCTCCTCGCTGTACAACAGAGAGAAAGAGAGGGAGAGAGAAAGAGATAGATATAATCCTCGATGCATCGCGAACTCGAGCCGGGAGAGCTGCAAACGTAATAAGTGCATTGTGTCCGGAAGATCATCTTGAGGACGTATGGAAATTTATTCGTGGCCGGCGATGAGCTCGAAGATAGTCGTCGCCGGGCTGAAGGAGGAGGTGGAGCCAAGGCCCCAGCAGCCATCCAGAGAGAAAATACACGCGAACGCGACTCTACGCGTTATTTCTCTCTCTCTCTCTCTCTCTCTCTCTCGCGCTCTTTATCTTATACTACAGCACACACACACACGGATAAAACTCAAACTCTCCACCGGCAGATAGTCGTTTGTATTGAGTTTTGATGTCTCAAGCAGACCATAAATTCTACGCACCGCCACTGTCCCTCTTTCTCTCCCTCTATATCTACGTGCGTAAACGCCGAGAGAGAGAGAGAGAGAGAGAGAGAGAGAGAGAAAAAGAGATGCAGAGGCAAAAGGGACTAGTACACACAGAGCCGCGATGAAGATACTCGCCGCGCCGCGAACTTGATTACTTGATTACCCGTGCGTGCGTGTACTTTTTATCCGGGGACTCGAGTTTAGAGATGCTATGCCTCGTGGCTTGTTTCCTTCGTGTTTTGCTTCTTTTTTTCGAGAGAGAAAGATAGAGAGGGAGGGAGGAATCGTCTGGCCGAAGGCTAGTTTTATATGTACCTGCCGGATAGTTTAACGATCTTTAGATTTTTTGTTCCGTAGGAGCGGTTTTTCACGTAATCTCGACGCTGTTTGATGGATTGCGTATTTTGTCTGTTACTACTGAATTTCATTGCTCGATGTGTCTTTTGATCGATCGGTTTTCAGAGCGTTGTTAATTTTTAGTTAGTCGACGATGCGCCATCCGTCATTTTAATGCGAAAAGCGTAGTTTTTGCAAATGTTAACAAATCGTTTGATTAAAGGCTCTTCAGCATAAATTATTGGATTTATAATTGTGTATTCAGCGTGAAATATTACTATCAAATCCAAATAATTTGATTTATGTATTTACTAGGCAGCAATTGTTTTAAGATGCGATAAAAAATATTGAACGAATTGTATTTGAAAAATGTATTACGCCGCAACAGCTCTTTATTACGTTTATATATGCAATTGTAAATTGACTCGCGACTATTTCACAAACTAATTATTTTCCACAGTTTATTATTTTCCGCAATTTCTAATTACACCGAACCTCCTGATCAATAAATAACGCTTAATCAATTCCCTAAGCGCAGAAACACTCAAATTATCACCATTAGCTCCACATAGCCAAGAAAGAGAAACAAATTCCACCGGCAGCTACATACAAGTACAACTGCGCGTGTCCCACCTTTTTACTTGGTCTCGATAATGAAAAGTCCCTCCGTAGTCGAAGCAAAACAAAAAAAAACTAATGCAAAGGTATATATATATATATATAGATATAAAAGTGACTGACCTTGTTCAGTACAGCATCCGAGTAGCGTGACGACGTTGGGATGGCTGCCGACCCGCTGCATGATCTCGAGCTCCCTCACGAGGTCCTCCTTTTCCCTTTCCGAGGCGCCCTCCTTCACCGTCTTCACGGCCACGAGTCGTGTCGTGCCCTGGTGACCCGTCAAGTCGTCCGCTTCCGCTTTCCAGACCTACATGCCACGTGCGATCGTGTTATGTATGTGTGGGTGTGAATACTTTGAGACAAAAGACTACTTTTTCTTTTGGAAGCGCGGACGTATATCGAGAAGGGAAGAGATATATATCGTGCATCACGCGCGCATGCTCGCGGAGACTAATGGGAGCTGGTGTTTTTTTTTTCTTTTGGTATATATAACGGGTATTTTTGGGACGAGTATTTAGGTAGGTTTTGTGGCTCACGAAAGTGAGCGGTTCCAAACGTATTATTATCCTCCGCGGAACTGATTGATGTGGAGCAGTTTTTCTTTATATAGGTGGGCAACAAAGGCTGAGCGCGGAGCCATTGGCATTAACCGATTTTTTTTTCCAAATATCATTATTTTACAAATCTTCTGGGGCCGGCGCAATTAAGGAAAATTAAATGTCTCTAAATACCTCAATTTTTCCATTTATTTATCCAACGTTACGCCATGTTTGTCAATTGCACGCGGGCATTTAGCTCTAATAACGTCCGTGCACTTGGTGCAGTTCAACGTCTTTTTTTTTCTTTATTCTCTTTATCAATGCAACGCAGCCAATCATTTAGATGGGAATCGATAATAATGGACGCGTAATTTAAGTTAGAACCAAAGAGTCTCGACACTTTGCTTTCTTGAAAAACGATCCAGGCCAATCAGCTCCTAATATACCCGTGCTCCTAATAGCGAGCTCGAGGAGGTGCGCGTGCGCTCGCACACCGCTTCTTATCGCTCTAAATACGTTTCCCGGAACGTCTCGTGATCTCCGAAGCATATAAAGACCACGCGCTAGAGGGAGAGAGAGAATCCATCTCTCGCTCCTTGGATATCGAAGCAGTGGTTTTTATATGCTGCAGAGGACAGAAGAAGAGGGTTTAGTTTTTTTTTGTTCCTTTTGCGTGTACTGAACTCACCTGACCGAAATTCCCTTCGCCAAGGACCGTCTGCAGTCTCAGCTTGTCTCGCGGGAATTCCCAGCGTGATTCCTGCGATGCGGGCGGAGTTGGCTTTTCCGCCTCGTGGCACTGCAATTACGCGTCGAGCTTCGTTATTTCTCTATAGGTTTCTTTTCATTTCTATCTTTTTTTTTTAATGTTATTGTCTGGCTGGGAGGCTTTAGTTTTTGTTGCAACTATGGCAAAGATTCAGCAAAGCAAAGCGTGTCGGTATAAGTGTAATAAGCGGATGTGTTTCGGAGGAGGTATATATAATGATGATCGTGTGTGGGTTGGCGATTTAATTGGTATATACGGTGTTAGCGGATAATCTACACGTCGACAATTTTTGTAATTCAAGAACACTGATATGGTATGAAGTATCGCGCGAAAAGATGCTGATACACTGTAGTTGTACGTTTCAATTGTAATTAATGAATAATTCATGTACGGGGCCTTAAGTAATATTCTAATAAAAGTCAACGACAGCTTAATAATATTCACGAATATCGCGCGCTAAATTTGTTTTTCATTATTATTTTTTGAGATAAAAATATATATGCGAAGTATTATCTCATCGACGCGGTTAAGAAGCGGGGCTTACATTATTTTGTAGAAGGTCTTCGAGTCATGAAAAACACGATTACATTATTGAAATTCGGAATAAAGTAACATTTAACTGCAACGTTTCGATAACGTATTCAGTTATAAATGCGTACTTAGTATCTGTTTGCCAGCATTTATCGGTACGCACACTTTCCTATATTATACCCGCTAATGTATTCCGACAATCAATTTATTTTCCTAATAGCCGGGCATTAGCATTTTTATATCTTCATCATAAGAGCTCGCAATGTATCAGTGTAAAATCTCGAGATTATTTCAATATACAGCGAAGAAAAAAAACCGAGGCAACGTTTAACTACGACGTGATATCATTCCGCGTAAAAAGAAAATTAAGCTGTAAACTAATAAGAATAATTAAAATCGTTTGAAAAAAAAAAAGGAAACAAGAATTTTCAGATTGGACAGAAGCACATAGATAAATATATACCAGGCATATTTTTAGTATCTCCCTTGGTTTGCTACATGGAAAATAATTAGATAACACTGTATAAGTCCGTTGGAACGTCGTTTATCTCATTAGCGGTGGACAGTAACAGAAACTGCTACACGCACATGAAATATCGAAGGCGCGTATATATATACACTACGTATAATTTCACAAAGAGGAACAAGCGACAAAAGGAGGAACAAGGCGGGCATGTTTGCTCTGCGGATGCACAGCCAAAGCGGCAGAAACAAAAAAAGAGAGAGAGAGAGGGGTATACATATCATGCATGTAAAACTTACGAGATGCTGTATCCTCGGCAGCTTCGTGATAGTCTTCTCTATGGACATTTTAAAGTCTCCAGTTTCAAGGTTGAGCGCATCCTTCCTGCAGCTTATCTCGGACGACGTATCTGACTCCTCCAGCACCTGCGTAATATTACAATAACGCGCGTGCATTTGAGTTATAAAGTTCGCTGTGTGCATATGAGAGAAAAAATAAAATGAGAAGAGAGAGAGAGAGAGGAAGGAAGGTGAGCTCTGCGCGCGTCAGCAGGCCCGCGATATCGTTCGTTTTTTCGCATTGTCGCTGTCTCTCGTATATATTCGCTCACACACCTGCACACGTCCGCTGCTGATGTACGCGCACATCTCGGGCATTCTTCGGGCGCTTTTTGTTTGAATTCCTTTTTGTGTGGCGTTAATGCCATAGCCGATAAGGAGGAGCTGCGCTCTTTCCAATGCTCATCGCGCATAAAAGTCGAGCTTGTTATGAAAAGTACGTTAGACTGCGCGAATAAAAGAGTCTCTCTCGCGCGAGTGTTTTAGAAATGATTACAGGGGAAAACATTTTCAACGAGCGCGATAACATTTTTCTCAAAAGTAATAACACATTTTTCCATTCAGCGCGATATTGGGTATGACGAAAAGACGCGATGATTAGCTTTGGCATTTGTAGTTTGGAAAACGTGTTTGAGCTTGAAGAATTTTTTCCAAGTTAATAATACAATTGACTTTTAATACAAAATAGTAATGGATTATTTTCTTTTCGTCATTTTTCACGCTGAAATGAAAATTCGCCAAATACTACATTGACCAATGACCTAATTAATTAATGAAAATTACTTGCGTTCGATAAAATCAGTATATCTTCTCTGAGAATTTAAAAGCACATTTGAGGAATCTGCGTGTATCCCGGCCATAACGGTACTCGCAAAATGCTCTCGATAAACTTGAATAGCAAGTAAGGCATAGTGCGCACCTGCATGCGTAAACTCTGTGTGTATCGCGAGAACAGAGCCTGCGCATTTTCAGGGCGATCGCGCACAGCTGCGGCAAAGCGAGGTTAAGAGATCAGGCCAATGTTGGAATCGACTTAATTTTAGATACATGCATGCGCACGCAGTTCACTCCATTTTTTTTTCTATTGCGTTTTATTCGATTTTTCAAAGTTAACGAGGAGAATAATTTCTTTTTCTTTTTTTAAGGAAAAAAAAAGATACCTTAGAATTAGCGATAAAAATTCTACCCGAAGTTCTTCATCGAAACGCAGCGATCACCTGTTTTATTTTTTCTCTCGTTTTTCGAGCTCTACTTCTGAGATGAATCAGCCAAACATCGTATATTCAGTGCTCGACTCGCAGCAGGTTGCAATATATAACAATTCGCGAGCTATGTATGTATGTACCAAGACGCTCGATTAACTTTTTTTATGGATTTCATGAGTTTTTGTCTACGGTATAATAAAAAAGAAGAAAAAAACGTTGGAAAAACGTCAACCGGTAATGTTGAGCACTTTGTCGATAGTCGCGATGCCGTTCTTTTGTTGCACACTCCGTGATTTACTGATCTGCGTCTTACCGCGACGAGCGCACGAAAAAATATTATTATTTAGCGAGAGGCGTGCAGGCTCTTTGATAAAAGCGTTGGAGGAGCGCATGAGTTCCGAATAACAAAGTTGAGGAATAAATTTTTTAACCGTCAGGGGGTAGTCGCATAATTCGCGGACTGTTTCGAGCGTCGCGAACGGGAAAGCTATTGTTGCTCCTTGACTACGACGACGGCGGTTTTAAAAATAAGAGCGTGTCATCCACGGAGACTCGTCCGCGAGTTCGCCAGTATAATTCATTGTGTGCGGCTGCCGAGCGGCAGAGTGTCTTTCACGTGCCATTATCCGCGTCATCTTACGGAATTTTTAATCGAGCACCAATATAAACATCCGACACACGTGCATTACGGCAAGCTAAATTATATCACTATATACACATTCCCGCAGTTTTGCTTCTTCGTGTTATATACTTTGTGTACCGAGAGAGTTTAATCGACGCGATTGCTATACGGGCCGCGAGCCCTCAATTCTTGTTTTAAGTATAGTCAGAATCAATTATTATTTTTCTCCACTCGATGTGTGTGTGTGTGTGTGTCTGTCTGTTTTTTTCTTCTTCCGTTGCGTAATGACGATTCGTCTAGACAACTTTTGTATCGAGCTGGAAGTATAAAGTTTACAAAAGCGCTTGGGTGCACTGTTGTAGCGTTTTGTGCAAGTTAATACATGATTATGTCTTACGTAATTAAATACGACGAAGGATGGCTGATTCGTAGGAGCAGAGCGTGATTTTCTATTTAAAAGTTTTTTGTTTGACAATATTTGAGTTATATTCGGTTAATTGAGTTTTTTTTTGGCGAGTAAACATTTTTATGTAATTTTCATGTAATTCTAAATACACATATATAGATAGAAGAAATTGACTTGATTTCGACTGAATAAATTTTAATTGTAATAAGATCCACGTAACATCGTACTTTTTTTCCATTACGACTTACTTAACTGCAATAGTATTTACTTAGAATTGTTTTTTGCGTAAATAATACAGTCATTAATGCATAATCAGTAATCACAAAAATGTTATTCTTATACAGGAATTCCGTGACTCTAAGATTTACGAGCATTTGTTCGAGTTTTCTTCGAAAGCATGAAAAAAATTCCATACGAGCATCATTCATCATAAGCATAACGTCAGTCAACGAACTCTTCTGTCAATCAAATAGATACGCGTTAATTTCCACTACAATCAACACTTTTCCGAAAAATCCCAAAATACCAAACATTTTTTCCCTATTACTAACGACTTTACATTAATGTCACGTATAATACAAGAAGTCCGCAGGCTTGTCCCTTACCATGATTATTAATCTCGTCTCCATTCGGTGATTCAGGAAAAGAATATTCATCGAACTTTCCGGTATATATAAACGTATATTTGCGCCGCCCATCGACACGAATGAAATCGGAGTAGGCGGAAAAGCGATAACGTATAGACTTAAAAAAAAAGAAACAGACTCGATTCAGGACCACGTATATTTCTTTTTCTCATTCGTAAATGTAGTATATAGTGTTTGATGAACGGAACGGCGCATACAATGACAATGCGACACGTGTAATGTGAGCATGCGCGGGCCGAGTTCTTACCTGCCGCGCTTCTGCAGCCGTTGCACAATATATTTCTGTGCGCGCGACCGCATTATCGTGCGATTACCTTTGTGATGCGCGTACGTATACGCGTCTCTCGCGCGACACCCGCACAGTATCTTTTTTTTAGGGTAGCTGCCTCGCGTTCTCGCGCGCCGCGGCGTAATTTAATATTTTATAGCATTGGAGATGTCTATATATATAATTGCGCGTTATTATCGCGTATGTCATAATGGTGGACATTAGATGCGAGCATATTAGAAATTTAGATTTGAAGAGACATGGAATTGTTGTTTATTGTTGCGAGATCGCTGTTGACTTTAATCAATAATTGAATTTCATACGATGCATAATTATTTGTTTATAAGTAAAAAATTGAAAATAGAGCTCTGTTTAAAGAAAAATATAGATATAACGTTGAGCACTGTATAAATACTATACAATTTGCTAATTTTATAGCTGTATATCAAATTATTTGACGTATATGATAAAAATATATATATACGTGTATCGTTCAACTCGGTGCGATATTCAATTATATATATATACGTGAATTGCAACATTTGGTGATTACAGGTGCCACAAGCATTCAATCCCGAGTTTTCTTTAGTTCAGCATTTTGTGGAAAATAGCACCATTCGGTGCATAATTTACTGTTTGATTTTAAAAATCCTTTGTTTTGAAAATTCAGACGATCAAGATGAATAAGTTTATGTTTTTAAGAATCTCTACAAATTACATTTAACCATATAGAAATAAGATTATACATCTATTACATATCTTAAAGCGTTTCAAATAAACTTATATTTATAATACCATATTAAATTGCAATAACAGTAAAAACTATTATATATTAGTTTAAAATAATATTAAACGACATAATACGACAATTAAAAGTGGAAAATATTATTCACTAAGTGTACAAAGCTGACTTAAATTTCATTATGACAAGTATTAAATGAAGTGTTATTATAGAAACAACAATATTCTACTATACCGTCGCTCTTGTGGCACTTGAAAAAAGTCAACAACGACTCGTCCGACAACTTTTTTGTCATTTTACTTCCCAACAGTCATTGTTTTAAATATCCAGCGAGTCTAAAACACAGTTCTTTTTTGTTTTTTCGAGCATTCGTCATCGAGTCTACGATCCAAAAAAAAAAAAAACCAGTTGAAAACTTCAGGTTCAAGATCAATGGCTAAAGATCGTTCGATATCTGAAATTTAAATGCAGCCGCAACCCCGTAATCTACAGATTGGTATATACACACAGGCGCGTGCGCGTCCAGTTCCTTTCGTTTTTGCTTATAAAACGCGCGCACCGCCTTTATACACACATGTACAGCTCGACGGCTCGGGCGCCTTAACAAAAACACACCCGTGGAGAATCGAGATGGAGAGGAGCGCGGCTATTGGGGAGAAAAAAATGCGGCGGCGGGGGAGAATTTGGAGAATGGACTCTCTTGGATCTCTTTCTCCCGAGCCCTTTTTTAAAGCGCGGAACGAAAGGCGCGATCGTAAAATCGGCAAAAGCATAAATTAGACGTCGCGAGGAGCTCCGACCGCGACGCAGCCTCGAGAAAGAGAGAGAGAGAGAGAGAGAGAGAGAGAGAGAGAGAGAGAATATAAAAGGTGAATGGCGGTACAAAAGGGCGCGAGAAAAAAGCCCCGGCAGTTGTGTGTGTGCGGTTTATCTGTATACCAGAACCTACCTGTGCGTGTACGTGGGTGTGGTTTGAGTTTTTAAGCTACCCAGGATTTCGACGAGTCTATGCAGTCGACAAAGAAGTTTTATTTTCAACTAGAGCCTATGGGCGCGATCGTATGCGTGTATATATAATATGATGTGTGTATTTAAGCGACGTGAATAATAATCGCGTTATTATGATATGCATGACAATGGGGTTTAATCTTGACTCGAATGTCTAGACAACTTGAATGCATTACTGATTAGATGCGTGCGTGTATAGGTTTTTCGAGGCTTTAACAAGACTATCGAGCGAGTTTGGCGATTTATTTTCAGGAGCAGAGCGTGAAAGGATTTAATACATTAACGAGTATAGAAGGTCGGAGCGTTTGTTTTTTTCTTTTCACGGGGTTCGAAAGAAAATTTCGACTTTTTGCGATGTATAAGAGCAGACTGGAAAGTTTATTTGTTTAATAATGCGTTTCAGCGAGCTTTTAAAGACTGTAAAAACGCTTTTAGTTCGATTTTCTTTGGAATTCTCGAAAGAAGTTAAAGGAAGGTCGGATATATATGCAGAGCCGTGTAGCTTACAATTACTTTTACTACTCCGCGCTCATTCGTACAAAAAAATCTATTTGGCGTATAACAAAAATTTTAACAAATAAGATCGTTAAAAGTGTTCTTTACGCTTTCTGTTAAGCTCCAGCCGCGATAAAATCATTTTTCCATCCAGCACGTATTTTTTTCTCCGCGATATACACACGATAAAATAGTTCGGGAGAGAATATTATAAATAATTATATACGCTCCTCGTCTGTAGCCGCGTGAAAATAGATTAACAAAATTAAATTTAATTTCCCATACCTCACGTGGCCGCATCGGGCCGCTCACACACTGCACTCGGCCCTCATTAAATAATTTCCATAAAATAATCCTCGCGAATCTATCCGAAATTATTTCTTATGTAACACACTGCTAGACCGCGGTTAATTTTTACGGTCAACTGTTAAAAAAAAAAAAAAAAAAACAACGCGCCTCACAGCAGCGCCCGCAGTTCGTATTTTTTTTTTCTTCGGCGGCGGAGCGGATACATTTTTAAATTGGCGCAACGCCGCGCGCCCGGCCAACTCAATTTTAAATACAGCAATTCTTCGCGCGCGGCGCATTACGCCGCAAGAGAGCCCACTCCAATTAACACCTGTTGCCTCTCTCGCTCTCCACGATCTACATACTTACAGCCACACATACAGACATGCACACACATGTTGAGCGCTCGAACAAGAAACTGCCGACATTATAGTTTCTGATGGACTTCATTCAAACACGTGTGGAGGCAAAAAAGCCACGACACCTTCATGCACACACAATACACACCAGCTCTCGACCGAGTCGAACCGCTTTTTATATATTCTAAAGACGTTCGGCTGCGAGAGAGAGAGAGAGAGAGAGAGAGAGAGAGAGAGAGAGAGAGAAACGAAGAAAAAAAGGAGCCTCGCTCGCACGGTATTGAAGAGGTCCGTACGGGAAAGAAACGGCGTAATTCTTTTTGCCTATAAAGCGCGTGATTCATCAATCCTCGAATCCATCGCGCGCGCCTTTATATGTATATATATATACATCGGGTGTAAGATATAAAGCGTAAAAAAAAAAAACACGCGGAGAGGAATAAGAGGAGCGCGGAATCACGCTCTACTTTACGCTAATTAGCTTTCTCCCTTCCTCACCGCGGCGGCGGCGCGTCGACGGCTCTCTGCAGCTCTCGGGCTTTTATATTGTCGCGCGATTGTGTGGACGTGAGGCGCGAGGGAGACAGAGAGAAGAGAAGAGCGAGAGAGAGAGAGAGAAAAGGTCGATCGCGCGGTGCGATTCACGATTTGTTTGAAGGATTTATCGTGGCTTGTAGCCGCCATCGGGACGCGGAGAAGCTGAGCGATCGACTTTAGTATAGTGGGTCAAGTCAACCCTTTACGGATCGCTACACGAATCCTCGGTCAAGTTTACGTTATTCTGAGTCACACTGCGATTTAAAAGCAAAATGAAAAGAGTCATTTGGAAAATTAGCTTTCGGCGTTTTCTTTCTCTTCGCCTTTTTTTGTTTTGTTTTCGCGAGAATCATGACAGCTCGGTTGGTCGTATTTGGGATTTCGTACGGAATGGAAAAGAAAATAATTATACAGTGACTAATAGCGTAGGTCGTTTAATTTAATTTTTTGCTTTTTATACTTTTACTTTTTAAGGCTGCGTATCAAAAACGCATTCGATTTCCTTATCATTAGCTTGTACATTTCCAATATGAATATCGTAAAAATAATTTGAGAACTTTTCAAAAACATTGTTAGTACTTATAGTATAATCCTATAACTGCTTCTGTTCACGATAAAAATGTATTATTCAACGAAGAGCTCAAAGCATGGATAATATTTAAAAATTGTGTTTTATTTAAATGTGAACCGAGGGGCAAGCAGGAAATGCTTTTGCAGGAAGCTTACTTACGAAAATATGTCCTCTATTGCAAGTGGTTGCACTAAAAAAAATAAACGTAACCAGAAGGTATATCTTTTAGGATATTTACGTATAACACCTACATTTTACGAATTTCACGGTAAATTTTTTCAAAGCGACGATTTTCTCGAGTAAATGGATTGCGATTCAATGAAATTAAGAAAAATACGTGCACAATCACACATTGAAATGCCACTCCAAGTAAAAGCTAAATAACGTGCTAGAAAAAAATCTAGTATTCACAGCAGTTTAATGGACACTTTGAATGGACGGAAAAAGTTTCTAGCAGAATGAATGCACCAGTAAACTAATACACATAAGCCTTAGCGTATTCGTGTTAATTTCTTTATATGATATTTTAGAATGTTCAATATATGTAATTACATGTAATTCTCTTTTTTCAAAATGATATTTGTGGAAAATATAAAAAAAAACTTTCCACTTATTGTTTATTACACTGAAAGTATCCATTAGCACTAAATAAATTTTAAATATTATTGCTATTGTCACGAATTCTAGCTATAACTTTTTTTTATTAATTTTCGACTTAGATTTGTATATTAACACGTGATTTTCACAATTTTGTTATTTAAAGAACATGGCATTGAGATTGAAAAACTTATTTTTTACTTAACAAAATAAATGTTCCTTCCATTACTGACTTTTTACAGGAATTTCTGCTTCAATTTTTCGAAACAATACCCATTAATTTTTACCTTTTAAATAAAATTAAAGCAATCATTCAAAGTAAATCGTGCGAACTGAAACGTTACCAAATAACAACTCTGTGCAGTCTCAGTCAGAAACTTAAATCTTTCAACATTGGCCTCTATTTCACTAATCGCCCCTAATAAACGCACTCGCCTTTCGCAGCGATTTTGCCATTCCTTCCTCACGCGCATAACAGAAATGCAAGCAGACAGAGAGATAGAGACAGAGAGTGAGAGAAAGAAAAAAAGAACGAAAGAGTCGCCACTCACCTTACGATTCCTAAGTATCAGTCTTCTCAGTATCAGTCCAACGCCAACGGCAATCGGAAAGACGACGAGAGTCGCCAAGATGTAACTGACGACGGCGACCGTCTCCTGACTGGCCAGTGCGTCGCCGTCGTGCCTCCTCGATATCACTTCACTAATGTTCACGACAGGTTCGCCGCGCGTACCGACCGTCACGTATCCCGGCGGCTCGTACAACTGCCTGTTACCTGCACCGCTGCTGCTGTTGATATTGTTGTTATTCAGCTCGAGCGGATAATAGCCCGAGCCGTTGAACTCGCCGGGGAATTCGCGCCTGTGCGGCTTGGCCGCCGACGATCCCGTCCTATTGTTACCGTTGTTGTAATTCTCGTTGTTATTGCCGTTCTTATTGTTGATGGTATTGAAGGATGGCCGCGGTGGCGAGCCTGTGGTACTCTGTCGTTCCTGCTTCGGCCTCGTCGTCGTCCTCGTCGTTGTCGTCGTCGTCGTCGTCGACGTCGTCGTGCCAGCGGTCGTGCTAGTGGTCGTCGAGGGTTCGGTCATCGGTTCGATGATAGTCGTCGTTGTGGTTGCGGTCGGTGTCGTCGTGTCCATGAACACTTCGGTGGGCAGAGGCTGCGGCGGCTGCGTTGTCGTCGTTGTCGTCGTGCTGGTCGTCGTCGTGCTGCTCGTGGTGCTGGTCAACGTCTCCGTTGCGTTGAACATGCTCGAAGTGTTGTAGAGCTGCATGATCGGCAGGACGTCGTCAGCCTTGACCTTGTCCGCCAAATTCCTCCCTCGCACCTCCGGCGACCTGTCCGGACTCCTACTACTACTGCTATTGATAGGCTTCTCCGTCGTCGTGCTCGTCGTCGACGTCGTACTCGTCGTGTCGATCAAGGTCGTGGATACCGGATCGGTAAACTCGGTGGAGAGAAGAGCGCTGGTGGTGCTGGCTTCCGGCTTGGCTGTGCTGCTCGTGGTGGTGGTGCTGCTCGACCTGTACATCTTCTGCACCTCCGAGGGGTCGAGCATCCTACCGATCGTGGTCGTGGTCTCGAGCTCGGTGGTGGTCGTCGTCTCGGGCATCGCAGTGCTAGTACTGCTACTGCTGGCACTAGTGGTGCTGCTGCTCGAGGAGGAGGTCGGGGGAACGGGGCTCGGCGTTGGGAAGGATGGCCCGGGGAGTTCGGGACTGACGGTGTTGGCGGCTGTGGCATCGGCGCCGAGGGTCGTCGTCGTCGGCTGCTGCTCGTCCATCGCTCTGGCGGACTTTTCACGGCGCCTGCTGGCGGCTGCCGCTGCTGCTGCGGCGAGCCTGCGCCTCTTACTTACGGGGCTCGCGGGCCTCGCGTCCGTCCACCTGATCGTAAAGCCTGGCTGCTGCTGTTGCTGCTGTTGTTGCTGCTGCTGCTGCTGCTGCTGCTTCGACTGCTTCGACTGCTTGTATTGCTGGTGGTGGTGGTTGTGGTGGTGGTGGTGATGGTGTGGCTGCGCTACCGCGACTGGAGAGACTGGCGAGTTGGCTCGAGCGCTTGGCGGAGCAGCTGCGGCTTGCTCGACGGTCGCGCCGGCACTGAGCCGAGAAGCAGCCGGCGAGGAGGACGAGGTGATCGGTACGCCGCCGGTCTCCGCGACTACGTTAGAGTTGCGCAACGCGGTTCGCTGACGCTGCTGCTGCTGTTGCTGCTGCTGCGGTGGAGACTGCGGTGGAGACTGTGCCTCGCTCACGTGCTGCTGCTGCTGCTGTTCCTGCGATGGGTCGGCCGAGTTATCGATATGAAAGGTTATTAGTCAGCGCGACTTTTTCTGCTGTACAGACATGGGTGGGGATGCTTTGTAATGGGTGGTATTGGAAGGGGTGTTTCGAAGGCTTTTTTTACGAAGGTGGGGGGAGTTTTGCATTTGCTCTTATGCTAGACGTGTTATTTTCTTGTTGAAATACTTTGAATACAATGAATTTACTTTACGAGTCCGTCTTTTAACAACGGATATCAATAATTTTCTTACTGTACGATGAAAATATTTAGTGAAAAATTCATTTTCAATTGCATTCAATTTTAAATTTCAGTATTTTTATTTTATACTTATAATTTACGAAAAAATTTATATTCTTTAGCTTACATTATTATATTCAACATTTTATCTTGACAGTTCAATGTCCTGCTTATCCGTTTTTAAAACACATGATAAAATATTAACATAATGGAAAAAAGATCGTCAAACTCTCGTTTTAAAAAATACCGACCAAATAAATAACTGATCTTATTGTAAATATAGGTCAATAACTTATCATTCGACAAACCTTGTTCCTCGATCTCGGCGTTTCCTCCGTCGTCGTGGTGCTGCTCGTCGTCGAATTCGCGATCGTCGAACTTGCCAACGTCGACATAGTCGTCGTAGTCGTGGCGTTCACCGAACTCGTCGTCGCTGTCGTACTCGTGTACGTCGCGGCAGTGGTTGTAGAGCTGCTCGTGAATGGAGTCGTCGTCGTAGCTTCGGTGACGACGATTCGAAGATTCGCCGGTGAGGCATCGACGTTTATCAGGTCCTTTTGTGCGTTGGTCGCGTTGATGCTGTTGCCGCGGGCTTCGGCCACCTTGTCCGGACAGGCGGGCCGAGTCGTATGCTCCCGGAAGCTCGTCGTACGCATCTTTGTTGATTTGGCGCTAATAAGGCTGTTGGTCTTGTCTACGCTGTTCATCTCGTCGTCGAGGATCTCTTCTAGGCCAGCTAGAAGTTTCTTCGGGGAGGGACTTGCTGGTGAAATGTCTTTGCCCATGCCTGTGTTCAGAGCGTTTGAAAAATGCAGGAAATTGTTTGGATTGCATAGGAATTGATTTAATAATGTTTTTTTCATACTGTTCTATTTAAAGAATGAACCATAGTTTGAATTAAATATGCGAAATTTCTATAGTGATTATTATACAAAGAATTGAAAGTATATTGCTGAATCTAATTAAAAACAGATTTGAACATTAATAAATACTACGATTGAAATGTTTTTAAAACTTTATCAATAAATCTTATACACATGATTTACTTTTAAAAGAAACATTATGTCTTTATACTTTCACATATTTTTGTACTCTTTAAAGTAGAGATGGAAATATTGGAATTGCAGTAATAAATTTAAACTTCAGTACCAGTTAAGTATCTCAATAACTGATGATAGTAAATATATGAAGTAAATTATTGCAACATGGGACATACTTTTACTTCACTTAATTTCAATTGAAAAGATACTTGCTTAACAGAAATTAATGGAAAAAGATGATTCCATTTCTCATTAAAAAAAAATAAAATATTCTTTACACGAAACATTGGAAAAAAAATAGTTTCGCCTATGCAATACAGTATATGCAGTAATACAAAATCACACAAAAGTTAAGAAATTACTTTATACAAGAATTTGTGTTTATTGAAAAAACAAATATGTTATTTACTTTCAATTTTAATTTAAACCCATTCTTATATTCTGCATGAAAAGTAACACCGGTATTTCAGTATTATTTTGTATTTCGAAATTTACTTTGTATTTCGATGCTTATTGTGTGGCATCGAAATACAAAGTAAACTAGCACTATTCACAAAAATTTCTGTTTAGCATAGAAATTAACACTGACAATGATAATTCACACCCTTTGGATCCGGGTCCCCTCTGAAACTGCGATGAACCAAACTTTTTTGGTCCCAAAAAAATAAACTCTGTTTTAGAATTTCTTTTCGTGGACCCTTGATTTGGAAGATGATCATTTTATATATATAGATTGGTTTTCTGCATAGCTTCTATATCTATATGCAAGGTGTATATAAATATATAGTGTATCTAGAAGTGTGTGAATATCTTAAAACTCAAGGCCTAAGAGAACCAATTCTGAAACGTGGGATTCGTTTTTCGGTCCAAATAATTTCTGCAGTTTGAGATACATCCGTGATCCGGATATTGTGGACTCCTCTCATGATCTTGAAAGTAGTTCAATATATTTTATGTTTATAATTATGAATATCAATTTGTAGTTCTTAAAGTTTTTATTTAAAATATGTTGTCATGTAAAACCAATTTAAACTAAATATCAGTACTTTCCATATGAATTCCAACTTTTACAATTTAAAATCCGAATTCCAATCATAAAATTGAATACAGCGTCGAGTCAGATCATAAGTAAACATCGTAAAATGATTTAACAAGCTCCAAATTAAGGACACTTAAACTTGAATTTCTCGGATACCCGTTCAAGTCGAATAAAAGCAGAATAATATCTCTCATAACTTAACAAAATAATCCTTTCTTCCGGCTCTTAATGCCTCGAAAAAAGAATCGGAGACTCAATTAATGCGCAGGAAAAATGTTCATCCAACCCAAACTGAAAGTAAAACCCGACACATAATTTACTCGTCGAAAAAGAGAAAGGGAAAAAAGGAGGATCTCGCACATGCCTGCGTATCACACACACGCTGTAATGCATTACCGTCAAAAAACAAATTGTAGAAAGTACCGCAAACACGACCCCGCACTCTCGGCATATCCAAATCATTAAGATCCCCGAGAAAAAGTAGTCGGTAGCACCGCTGCTGCCATGCACAAAGAGAGTAAAAGCAGCATGCGCGCAGCTGTTTGAGACTACTTTCGAAAGAAAAATAAAAAATAAAGAAGAAGCAAGAGGAAGGACTCTTACCGGTTCCTCGGAGCTTCTGGCCGAAATACAGGAACTGGGACATGTCCTCGATGGGGATGTTGCTCTCGACGGGCCTAAAGTGATTGTACAGGGAAGCGGGCATCGCCACGATCTTCTTGCCACGATGTTCCATCGAGCCATTGTTCCTGTTTGGCTTTGTCGAGTTCGAGGCCTGCCCGTTGCGCTTGTCGCTGCTGCTACTCCTGATATATCAGAGCAACAGGGGAAAGTGACAGTGAGACCTTTTATGGGCCCATATAACGCTTTTTTTTAGAAAATAATAACACGTTATCGCGACGAAATGAAAGAGTCATTACGATGTCCTCGAATTTGCTGCTTTGAAACGATGCATTCTATCAATGTGAAAGAAGTAAAATCGAATTTTTAATGCTACAAAAAATAATTGTTCAAAAAAAAAGAAACATTTGTATTGAAATTTATTAAAGTGAGATTTTTAAATTCATACTGTCAAAAGTGTAGGAAGAATACGAAAGCAAGACAAGTTCCTTAGGATCCTTGAAATACAATATAATTTCTGACGCGACAATTGAAAAAAAAACTCTGAATTCTATATTTAAGCACTTACCCAGCACTGCCCCCACCAAGCGTCTCAATAACGATCTCGTGCGTATCATTGACAGACTGCTGTTCGGGCACAGTGACGTAGAGTCCATTCTGTGACTCCTGCATCTCGAGCACATCGCCAACGAGAGCCTCCCTGACAGCAGGTCTGCGTCTCATCGCGGCGGAGGATCTCCGTGAGGCCGGTATCGTGGGCTCGGCCGAGCCCCTTGGACGTACGATTCTACGTCTACGCGCTACGAGGATGTTGCGTAGCGCCTGCTCGCGTCTGGCCTTGGCATTGGGCGACTCCGTCTGCAGGGACATGCGCGCCTGACGCTCGTCGAATTCCGCCCGTTCTATATTTATGAAACAGAACGAAAGGGCGAGCTATTAAGTTTTGGGATGAACAGTTCGTTTTTTTCTTTTTTCGTTGGGATCGTCTAGCGAGGGTTTTGGCCGATTTAGGTAATTCGAGTTCGAGGAAATTGAAATTTGAGGTTCAAGGTTGAGAGTCGGTCGTATGATCGTATTTCTTATGATGAGATATCTAATGTGTTAGAGTTCTTAGAATTAGTTAATTTAAATATATTTTCAATTAAGATTTTCATATTATAAGAGCTACAGCATCGGATTTAATAATTAAATTTTTAATATAATATCCTAAATATACTTTTCGAGAGAAAATAACTTTAAGCAATATTTTTAACTGCTTTGTTTGTGAAATAATTACAATGCAAACAACACTTAAAACCAATTCTACATTAAATCGCATTAGCTTAAAAAATCGATCTAAAAAAGTAGGTTAACTATTCGCAAATAAATAAAATCCGCACTCCTCGCCATCTCCATCGGGCATATTAAAACGCAAAAATACACATCGCTTTCTTCGCCTCGCAAATGCATCGCAGCGTCCCGATTCATAATCGATTTTCCACGCGCTTATCACAGCTGCGCTGCACGCGCACTTTCATTTCATATTTCCATACTCCACGCGTCTCAAATATCAACCGATAAAGCGTGTGTATATATATATATATATATCCGTGAAAGTTTTTGCGTCGTCGAAAAATATACATATTATATTCCGCGGCGCGCGCGCGCGCATCGCCGAGTTCCGTTCCCCATCCGCGGCTAAACGGGCGTCAACATGCGCCGGGCGGCCCATTTAATGAGGTGACCTTAAAAGAAACCGAGTCACTGATCTTGGCGTGACTCTCTCGTGAGCCAGCCGCAGCGAACTCGACACAATACAATACGCCCGGTGTGGCACTTGAATAAGAGAGAGGAAGAGATGTAGACTGCTGCTGCTGCGGCTGCTTCGTCGCGGCTATATTATAGGTCGTGTACCGTTATGTGCTCTCCTCGCCTTATTCGCGTTTGTTAAATCTTTACAGGTATAAGTTTATATACACGTGTGTGAGTGTGCAGCGAGCGAGGCAGCGAGTGTAAAAAAGAAATGTCGGGTTTCGAACTTTACGAAGTCTGCGAGTGGCGAGACTGCGATTTTATGGGCCTTTTTTAGGGATGTTACGGCTATTATGGAAGACTAGCGTATACGTTTTTTTTTCGAGTGTCTGGAGTGTGGATAATAGTTTGGTTGAGACGGGAACGTTTAATTGAAAAGCTTTCACGCATGATTTCAGATGGTGTAAAATAATTAAGTTGTTCGAGTGAGTTGCAAAATTTTTTACTCTAATTTTTTTCAAATCAATTTTTACAATATATAATATCTCAAGTCGACTGTAATAAAATCATAGTTAAACTTGTAAAAAAATATTTTCCCGCGATGCTTTTTATTTAGCATGAATTAATTAATTTCCATTTTCGTATTACTGACATAGACAATAAACATTATTATTCCGATGTTGATCAATGTAAGACGTCAGTGTTGGAGAAACCAGCTGTTTCTTATTCTTCAAAATCTAATAAAATTACGTAACTGTATCTCAGTAGGTTTAGTTTTTTGCACGAGTGTATATATGTAAGTACCCAAAGCCTCATATTAAAGTTATATAATTCTGTCCGAGGTGTGATGAGAAAACAATGCGGACTGTCGAATTACACTTAAATATATTTTTAGAAAAAAAGTAAATCATGCTCGCTACCAAGTTATTACGTCCAATTATTTAATCAATAAATCACCCGCAGCTCCTTTATAATAAAAGTCTAATTCAAAATTTAACACTCACTCTACACTCGCGCATTTTTTACCTTCTCTAATCGCCATTGTAAAATAATGGAACTCAAACATTAACTGTTATAATTCGCATATTTATACAAACCACGGAATAATTAGTATGCCTACAATCCAACAAAAAAAAACAGAAAAAAAATACTACTCAACAAGAGTAAAATTAATCCGTCCAATTGTACATTTCAACGATTGCGCAACAAGCGCGCATCCTTTACTTAACAAATATCCAGTCGGCCTGAAAAAACTACAGTCCATACATGCGAGTATTTAAAAACGATTATATACACACAACAAAACTCAAAGCGTACAATTAATATATAAGAAAAGGCATATAAGGTAAGGCAAGATCTCGCGGAAGAGATAACGTCTAATTATATCCCATGGAGGAAGTAAAAGAGTCTGTCCAAAAAATCTGAAATTTCATTCGGCCGAAAAACTATATAATACACACACACACACACACATACGAAACATAATACATCACGGTGGTGCACAAGCTTCGCAGGCGCAATGGACAGAGACGGAGAATCATCTTGTTCAAGGTCAAGGGTCAGCAGCAGCAACAGCCGAAGCAGGAGCAGCAGGAACAGCAGGAGCAGCTTTACACAGGTATATACCTGCTGTGGTATAGGCATAGAGCACAGGCGCGCGCGCGTGAGCGCGGGACAAAGGAGTAGGAGAGCGAGAGAGGAGGTTGAGGAGGAGGAGGAGGAAGAGGAGGAGGAGATGTTGGCGGCGCCGAGGCTAATTACACGCTAGTCCGACGCATGCCTCTAATTACACTTGAAAATATCTGCGGCGAACAATGCGGCTGCTGCAGAGCGCCTCTTCTTCTTCTTCCACTATACGAGCGTAATGAACGAGGTTGTAATGCAAACACTATTAAACATTTCGCCTTGATATTCGCGTCTATTTCCTAGGAACTGTTGTCTCGATGGAGATGCGGATCGTGATTTTTTCCTTCTCTCTCTCTCTCTCTCTCTCTCTCTCTCTCTCTCTCTCGTTTTCTTCGATTGCGAGTATAATCCTAAGTACGTCGAATTTCGAGCGAATAGCGCATCCTTGCGAGGATGACTCTCGGGGAATGTAATTATATGGTGACGATTCGCACAGTCGATATGGCGAGTTGTATTACGTGTTTATTCATGCTAATTCCCCGCGAGACTAAAGAAATCCTACCTTCTTTTACACACACACATACAGCGTCACGAGGTGTATCGATTACACGCGAGTATCTGCGGTCGATCTTTATATATAGCCAATGATGCGATACCTGCACGGAAAATTTGAATTCGGAGTTGTGTTATATAGCGGAGGGGAAATTTAAATTGGAGATGCTGCTGCGCTGCATGCGGCGCTTCTTCTTTTCTAACAAGGCGCGCGAGAGGTGTTTATGTAAGCTTGTATACCTATATATCTTGTTAAATTTATCGTAACGATTTGTAGGAAATGAAGAAAAAAACACGCGGTACACACTGGAAGCACTTCGTATTTCGCATCGATCATATTTTCATTGTAAAAGGAGGAGCCATCGATGATAATTTCTTTTGCACTTGCATCAGCGCGCAGCGATAGAAGATTTTTTTCTGCGCGCGCGCAATTAACGCGAAGTTATAATCGTGGATAATCAATATTCCGCTTTTAATAAGACCATCCGCGCGTATAAGAAATGTAAAAATTATGTATAGATGGTCAGATTAATTGCACCGCGTCGATTAATTTTAAGCGGTCGAGGATATTATTCTCTCTGTGCTTTCTCGAATGACCGATAATAAAAAAAAAGACTATTTTCATATTGAGCACGAACAATTATAAAAATAATGCATCTAATAAATAAAATTATTGCCGTTTCAGTTATGAGCAAAATACGGCGCACAGATAAAAAAAAGGCATTACGATTAATTTTTATATATATTTATGCTGTATTTTTCCTAATAAATTGTTTTATATCTATAAACGATGAACAAAAAAACTAAATGTTCTACAATAAATCGTCTTTATTCGCATTATGATCGTCCATTGGACCAAAGTTTATTTTTCTTTAATCACTACTTTGATAACTTCCTAGATCAAATAATAAATCCTCCCTATAAGCAACAAGTCCCATAAATCTCTTTTATACGCCATACACAAATTCAGAACTAATCTGAGAAATTCGAAAATCGTGTGTCCATCCCACAGCAGGGTTCGCACACCCACGCGCAACTGCAGAGAGAAAGAGAGCCTCTCCAGTCTCGGCGGGAGAGATAAGCAACGCCCATATAAACCACCGAGGAGAAAGTGTTCCCTTTCGATAATCTTAAAAGTGCACTGCACTCGCTCGCCGCGCAAGTTATATACAAAAAGAACTGTGCCCTCGAGAAATGAGAATAAGGACAACAAAAAAGGGGGAAGCAACTCTCTCACTCCTCGAGATTGGTGTCACACACACACACACACACACACACACACACAC
>UELV01084513.1:0-11482 GCA_900490015.1 Megastigmus stigmatizans | reverse complement strand
TTATAATTTTTAATACTAGATGTCGGATGAAATCTTGAGTTTTTCACTCATTTTAACAAAATTGACTTGAATTTTTTTTATATTTCCACGCAATTTTCCCCGATTAAATTTTATTCCAATATTAATATTTTGATCAGCTCTAAAGAATAAAAAAATTTTGTACGTTTATCCAGGTTTATTTATTTTCTACGCATTCGTCGGCTTCCTCCTTTAGATTTTCATCGCGAGAACTGTAGCTCGTAAAAAATAGTAAAAAACCTTACAGGTCTACAATCATAAATTAGAGAGTGGGTTATGGGGATCACTTAAGTTTTGAAAGCTATATATCGTTATTTATATAACAGTTTTAATGGATTCCAGAGTATTATTTTCGTTTCGTCGTTTGACAGCGAAAACTACCTAGTACGTTTGTATTTTCACCACGAAAACTAACGCGTTTCGATTATCGCAAAATTATTGTTTCCATCAAATTCGATTACCTACTATTAATTTAGATTATTCAATGTTAGTGATAAAATTTACAGAGGCATTCTTTGGCCAAAAATAAAAGATACGTATCTAAACGTTTATACCAATGGACCATATAGTACAAGTTAATTCAAAAGTTATGAGCGATCGAAAATTTAAGTTAATTTTGGACTTTATTTTAGATTACTCAAAACTGTTTAATGAAAAGCGCTAATAATTCGTTATCAATTGCAAATAAAAGCTTATTATGTATACTTTTGAGTTCTTTTTTATAATATTCTTGAAAACGTGTATTAACCCGACTAAAAAAGTTTCAAACTAACCATGAATTTTTACATAGTTTCATTAAATAATATATTTTCTTTAAATTTATTTTTGGACCCAGAATAGCTCTTTAAAGATATAGCCAAATCTTTAAACTGAAGGACGTGATCACTCCTTGTAAATTCAGTATTATTGAGTGCATTGTAAATAAATAATTTCATTATATAGAATAATATTAAAAAAAAGAAACTTTTATTAAAACAAAAATTTTTTATGGTGTACTTAAATGCATAGAATATACATGTTATTCAATAAATCTATTACTACTATTAAATAAACACACTAAAACTACAATAAAATACCTGCGGCAAAGCAAACTTAGTTTTTAAAATCTTTTTAAATCCAATAATAATTAGTAAAGTTAATATTTTTCATTATTTTGATGTATCTCCACATATATAATGCCAATGTAAAGATGCATTGGTGTATAACTTATATATCTACTTGAGTTCGTGATAAATAGCGGAAATAATGAGGATACAACTGAAAAATGGACGAGTAATATATCTGGTCTGCGTTGTCGTTTATACCTGTGAAGTATACCATATAGAAATAATATTGGCGTTTCAGTTCATAATGAACAGAGTTTTTGCTCTGCAAAACAAAAGGTTTATAACCGTAAGTATTAAAAGTTTTCACTGAGACTGATCCTTTAAAATTTCATGTTTCTCGCTTCAATTAAAAGTCGCAGGATTGATATATTTCACGAGTCGTTCGAGGACCCCCGTCCTCTTGTTTTCATTTAACTTTTCATCTTGAGAGATATAAATATTTTATTCCAGACAATGCGAACTTGATTATTATAAGATAAACTTTTTTATCAATCGTAAATATTTGCTATTTTTTATTTTAATTATTGAAGTAACTTTATTTTTTATGATTATAAAATTTTACGCTCATGTAATTTTTATACTAACTTGACAACGAAAGAAAAACACGGGTTCACTAAATGAAACGTTTTTCAAACTAATAATTCAGATGTAGAACATTTTATCATCGTGTCGACAATATGACGACTCCTTTCATTAAAACAAATCTTTATAAATAGATAAATAGATGGCAAGAAGTTTTAAAAATAGGAATCTATGCATTTTAGGTCGAGATTTAAACTGAACTATCTAAAATTTATATATTTATAATTCAAGAAGTTAATCACTGTTAATGTATATATACATTTCCTAATATTTGCATCGATTATGTTTACACACGTGTAAATACAGTGAACTGCTTCTGAGAAAGAAGTTTGTAAGACACAGAGAATGTCCAAACATTACGAGCAACGAAGCATCGATACCTGCCGAATTTCACTGCTCTACAATTCAATTCGTGAGTTGAAATTAAATCGGTAGACAGTGCTTAAACGAAATGAATCGACAGAAGTAACTAAAATAAAATGGTCTCGCACTGCTCATAGCAACCCATAGGAAGACATTCTATTTTGGTGGCTAGTATTCTAATATAAATACCGGTTGATTTTCGTCGTAAATAGTCGTCGCCCGCGCAAGTTCCTTCAACGGCAGTTAACGGTCTTGCGCGCGCTCGGCCCACGAACGCAAACTTTTAGAATTTCGAGGGAACATCGCTGCAGCAGTTGGCGATTCGTTATCGCGCGGGTTGCCTAAAGCTTCGCCCTCCCAAAAATCGCGCTTGTTACCCCCCTCTATAAAAAGTGGGGAAAAAGTGCGCCGCAGAGCTAGCCTTGGTAAAAAAAAAGAAAGAGGAGTCAGAGCTCGACATATAGAGTCGTATATAGAGAGGCGGCGAAGCCAAAAAGGAAGAGAGGAAGTTGGCGCAAGTCCGCCGACGTTATCGCGGGTCGGTCTGAGTTCAGGCTGGTATCGTGCAAACACCCACCAGGTGCAGCTTGGTACCGCCGCGGCACTAGCAACAACCCCCCTATGCGATACGTGTCAGTGACTCTCATAGCGACGTTCTCCGTTTCTTCCCTTTCTCCCTAAAATGTATGTCTCCTCCTTTATCTGTCTCTCTCTCTCTCTCTCTCTCTCTCTCTCTCTCTCTCGGTCTCGGGCCGCAGGCACAGAGAGAAAGCTGCAAAGCCTGCAAGAGTCGCGCCACGCGAACTCGCTTTCTCTCTCTCTCTCTCTTTCTCTCTCTCTCTCTCTTTGCCTCTCTGTCTCTCTCAGCGCGAATGTATTTTTTAATTATTGATTTTAATGATGAGGCGACTCTGCCGGCAACGCCATCTTGGATGCTGGGCGGAGTGTAAGAAGCGGCCCCCCTATAAGCTTTTCTCTCTCTTTCTCTCTCTTTCTCTCCGTCTCGCTCGCGCCTTTTCTCTCTTTTCCTCCGACGACGGCGGTGGCGGCGGCGGCGGCGGCGGCGGCGGCGGCGGCGGCGACCAGAGCCGAACGCCCGCTCTGCCCTCACTCTCCCCCCACCGCCAAACTCCCCTTCTTCCTCATTCCTCCTACCAACCTCCTCCTCCTCCTCCTCCTCCTCCTCCTCCTTCTTCTTTTGCTCTCTCCACCTCTCGCGTGTCGCGCTCGCTCGCTCCGTCTCTCTCTCTCGGCCGGCGCTTTTTCGCGCGCTTTATCTCGCGCACGTTCTCCGTCTTCTTTTATTCCTCTCTGCAGCAGCAGCAGCAGCGCGGAGCTGCTGCGTCGTCGTCGTAGTCGTCGCGCGCCGTATAGTCGTCTCGTAGCTGACCCCCACCCCCGTCCGGCTCCGGCTTCTTCTTCTTCTTCGTCTTGTTCTTCCTCTTCTTCCGCGCGCTTTGGCTTTTCTCGGGGGGCAATCTGCCCCCACCAGCGGAGCCGAGCGGACCCCTCCGCCGCGGCTGTTATCGGGTGGCGCTCGGGCCGCAGCGGCAGCGGCAGCACCAGCCAGCACCGCGAGATAGACAGATGCTAATTAAGAAAGCGGCGGGACGCGTGAGACAACGTTGCTATACGCCAAGCGTCGTCGTCGACGCCGCCGCCGCCGCGCGAGAGCTAGAGCGCTCGATTCTTACTCCGTGACTCGCATATCAGGGATTCTGCTCTCTTTCTTCTTCCTCGGCTCACTCGCTCGCCCCTTTTATTATTACGCCCTCGCGAGCTGCTGCCGCTGCCGCCTTCTTTCTCTTCTTACTCGCTGCTGCTGCCGTTGCTGCCGCTGCTGCCGTTGCTGCCGCTGCTGCCGCTGCTGCTGCTGCTGCTGCCTTCTCCTTTCGACTTTAATTATTGTCGTGCCTTTATGTATTGCCCTAGCATCTCCACCCGCCGGTCTCTCTCTCTCTCTCTCTCCCTTGCCCTCCTCGTCCTTGCCGGAGGGGTGGGTAAGACGCCATGTGAAAAAGCGTCTTTCTGATTAAATGACGAGAGCGCTCGTGCGGATCAGTGCACGTACTCGAACTTCTCGTTTTACACGGGGAAATTGCGTTAATTTCGAAACCCTGTCTTTTTTATATGCGCCGCGAGAGCATCTACTTATACACCGACGGCGTTTTCTCGTGGCCGTTGTTCAAAGTCGCCAATGGATCTGCCGCGGCGCGTCTTTTTGCGCGACTAATTACATATGCTTAAACAAATGGGGACTTTTAATTACAACAAAGTTGAATTGGCGCGTAATTTTAAGGCAGCATTGTTTTCAAGTTTTCGAGGCTTGTAACCGGGCTTCGAAATGGGGAATCTTGGGTTCTGCAGCATAGCATTTTAAGTGATTACATTGTGTCTGTCAGTATTGAAGCTGTAACGTAAAGGCAAAATTAAATTCTGGTTTATTCCGGAAATTGTAGTGTGTTTTGAGAGGATGTGTCAGATTGTTGAAGCCTTTTCTTTTATAGCTATCTGCTCGATTTAGAAAACTATTTAAATAATAGGTTTAATTAATCACTATAATATACTATTAACTTATAGAAACATATATGAAAAATAGATTGACAACATGAAATTAATGCATATTTTATTGATATTATTTTTAAATAATATTTAGTTAAAAGTTTTTCCTTCTGCGTAAACAGAAGTTAAGAAGGTTCTATCGGTATGTCGCTAGTTAAAATCAGTGTACTTTTTATTTCTCATTTATTCATGGCAAAAACTGAACCAAAACGGTTAATTATACTTCCAATACGTATTGCAGAGAGCACAATCAACTTATTGGAAATACTTCACTCAGGCGCCACAGCAATATTTTGACAGTACGTATTAAAGTAAGTATTCTTGAATCTTTTTTTTTTTTGAAGCCGATAACATTCTATGTTGCCATTATATTCGAGCAAGTATTGCCAAAATATATTGGTAATTTTCTATAACTATATAATTTGTAGAAAACAATATATCAACAGTTAATAACATTATCATTGTATGGCGTAGTATTATATTATATCATAAATTTGTTGAACTTCAAAAAAAATGAACAATATATTTTGGCAACACTTTCTCCAATATATATTTGTCAATATACAGCTGTGGCACCTAAGCGAAACATTGCCAGTATTGGAATTAATAACCGCTTTTTCGCTGGAAAATATATTTTGTTATAGAAACTGCATAAATAAACCTTATACCAAATAACGATTAAATATTCAAATTGAGCGGTTCTGTTTGATGTAATCACCAATAGAAAGTTCCACACTGCAATTGATTTGACTCATTTTTTAGGTTAAATATGCCTTTTTTGTTTTCAATAAATTTTCTTTTATTGAAAAGTTACAGGTACCCAACGATACATTTTTAAAGCGATAATTATCTATCAACAACAGAATTATAAGATCTTTGTATTACGTACAATACAAATACTACCGTGATATTGCGATTTTCCGTACTAGAACTCACGTAGAACAGCTAAAAATAAAAATATCAATGTTTTCCTTCTCATGTATCCTAGGCTATCTAAAAATTTAATGGATTCGTTATGACAATAATATGTAAAAAAAAAAAAAAAATTAAGTAACTGAATGTTAATTACATTACTCAGAGTAGAACTCATAAATACATCAGAGCGTGAATAATGTCAAAGCTACTTTCATACACTGACATAAATGAAGAATAAAAACGTATTGCATTTATTTGATATTCGCGATAAAACGATAATTGAATTATCTCGTTGATCAAAAGATAGCCATATCGCAGTTATAGAAATTATTGTGTGCCTTCACAATAAATATTTTCTAGAAAATACTGTTATATTTTTATGTTACGGTTCGCTATATGAATTATATTATCTCATAATCAGATCAAACATACTGCAAGTATTTAAATTCAATTTTTTTTAAATAAAGAATGTTAATTGACTATCGTCAAGGAACTGCGTCGAACAATCTTTATTTCTTATAGTCAATATGTAGTGCTTAACAAGTACGCATGACACATACTCTTACTAATTTTAAGTTAAAATTTTCGTTGAAAAGGGTCATTTTGGGTTTTTGAGAAATTGGATTGATTACTAAAACAATTGCAGTCGTTTCATTTTAATCTTTTTTGCGATTGCAACGTATCGGTAATATAATATACCTCCCTCATCGGGCTTTCTATTATTAATGTAGGCAGCAGCACATTTAATTTTTTTTTTATTAGTTACAAGTATTCGCATATAGGTAATGGGATTCGCATTGTTGTCAGATTATCGAAGGTAAAGTGATTAAATCATCATCGCAATTAAAATTGATCGAGTTGTAGTACGATAACAAGGAGCATAATAATACCAACATATTTGTCGATAGTAAAATAAATGTACATATTGGCGGCTATTGTTAAGTCGGGTTTACCTCAATCATTCTGATTTATATATCCAAATGTAATAGGAGCCTTAAATCGATCCATTGTGTTTTCTTGCAATGGCGAGAAATGACATGCCATCTATTAAAATACAAAACGAATCAATCAAATGTTAAGAATCACATGTGGAACTTGAATGCCACATGATTCAACAATTATCGATGATATACAGATGACTAGGCGTTTTCAAAAAAAGATCTTTAATATACGAGGAACACCCACGGTGTACCTGCTTAATTAATTCACAATGGGGTTCCATTTTATATACGGATGGTTTAAGATCTTGAGTACTTAATATAACTCCAGTATTTATTAATACAATCCGTTCGACTTTCATAACTTCAAAGTTCAATGTTTCAGCTTATCCCCATTTCTACAGTAATGATTTAATGCGTGTATAAAAGTACAACCTACACTCAAAAATAAACTTTTATCTGTAAATAATATTTTATAACATTCAGAGAGAAATATTTATGTATGTATCGCTATGTTTTATAAACAATTTGCTGTAATTTAACTTAATAACAGAAATGAGATTTTCAATAGAATTAAAGTTATCGACCTCTATGAGTCAATGGATGTGGATAAATAAAAAAATTACACCGACAACTGAACTTTTATCGCTGTTTCGAGTCCCTGTATATCAGTTCCTTATATAATAAATATTTATTTTATTTATTTATAGCGATTGGCTACCATTCTATGTCTTCTTGAAAATAGCTATGAGAAAAATTGCCAAGCAACAAATTTAAAAATGAAATGTCAATAACAAAACAATAAAAGAAAATATATAGTATCATATAGGTTGAAATACGATATTATAAGTGCCATCATTACTACTACATAGTTAAAGGAAGGAAAAATAAACAATATTGTTACGACTACAAAGTATTTAAAGTTTATTTTCATTGCAGTACTTTAATATAATTTACAAATTCAGTAGTACATTTTTATTCAATTTGTATCGATTTTCTAGTGTACTTGTATTAAAATGAGTCAATCAAAGGTTCTAACTTTCGTAAATTTTGTAAAATTTGATTTTAACATTAACTACTTATTAGTCTTAATTTTGACTATTATAATTTACTGTGTGCCAAACTATATTAGCTTCTAATTAAAGTTTAAGAAAAAGATTAATTTTAATTTAAATATTGAAATTTTTATTAAATACATGAATCCTGCACAATACTTCTTCTGTCTTCTTCTATACTTTATAATTTATACTATAAATGCAGTTCGTTAGTCGAGATCTGAAAGCGATGATAATACGTTGTCTCGGTGGAACAAAGATCTGTCTCAAATTTTTTGATCAAAAAGGTATCTTGGCAAACCCAGTTTTTCGTAGAAATTAATTCTCCCCTGCAAGAATGTAGCACAGACTTATTTTGTTATTTTCTCATCTAAGTGTAGTTTAGACTGAGAGCAATGCTTTACTCACAATTTTTACTTAAGTGTTGCAAAAGTCCTAACAGCTTTCGCGTTTGAGTTACTTTTCTTCAAATACTCCATCGCGGAAAATTGTTTGTGTGCATCCATTCATTTGCTTCGCCCTGTACATATATTAAACACAAAGGTTTTCGCCTGAATCGAATGGCAACGTTAATGATTAATAGTAATGATTAACAAGCTAATTTATGTAAAGTCCCATGTAAAAATGAAGCATGCTAATTAGTAGAGATAAGTAAAAATATTGAGTATAGGTATAGAGTATATAGGTATAGAGCTTAGTTTCTCGGCACGGCTAATTCGTTAGTAGCAAGTCCGCCCCCTGCGCGCTCCTTTTTAATCTTGAAACAATACGGCCGGAGTTTCGATTTTCGTATAATCCACTGACAGTCCTAAGCCTATATACAAGTACAGCAGAGAGAAACATCCCTCAGAGTCGGGTTCTTGTGCGTTTCTTTCTCTCCATCTCCTTTCTCCGCCACCGCTTCATCCCCTTAATTATAAAGATTGCAGCAGCAGCTCGTAGATTAGGCGCGAGAAAAGGCAGTAGCAACGCGCGATATAGAATCAGATGCGACAAGTTGGACTGCACATTAAGAGCGAGACATTATATAATACTTGCGGACACGTCGAGCAAGGAACGAATAAGAAGAAGAAGCAGGGAGTGTGGCAAAAGTGAAAAAAAACAACACTTTGGTGCATGCCTGCTGCTCTTTCACGATTACCCGCCACCACCACTCTCCAAACTGCATGCGCACGTAGAGTATAACACTGTACAGAGCTCCGCATTAATTAGTACGATTGCCGCGCGCGGCGCAGACGGGCCTAGGTATATAAGGGAAGTTGGGCGCGAGTGGGAGGGGAAGATAAAGAAGCGACGAAAAAAAAGCGAGAGAATATATATGATGGAGGAGGTGGGGTGAAGGAGTGTGCGTGTGCAGGATGATCACATGCGGCACGGGGGCGACTTTGAGCAAAGCGTCGAGCTGGTAACAATATCCGAGAAAAACGCCATCCTATCAAATGCCACCCCTCGCGCGTGCAGGGATCCGCTTGTTTGTGTACATATACAGAGAATGTTGGCCCGATAGGCCGCCGCTCTACTCTGCGTTTATAAGCTCGCTCTTTTCTCTCTCTCTCTCTCTCTCTCTCTCTCTCTCTCTCTCTTCTTTCACGCTACTTGCCTGTCTTATGCTTTTTCTGCAGCAGCTCGCGACTCGGTTGTGTCGAGCCTTCCCCCCCGGTCGTCGACGGCCCCAATGTGTTTTGTGACTTATATACACGCCTGTATTGCCATGTGTCACGCATGAGAAATTTACGCGCGCTGCTGCTGCTGCTGCTGCTGCTGCTGCTGGCTGAAGTGCGGAAGCCGAGAAGTTGCTCGTGATTGTGCAGCTCTGTTTTATTTTAAAATCCCCGGCTAAATTGTGTGGCTTGTTATGCCGCTTATTAGATGCGCGCACGCAGTCTTATGCACGAGTGCAATCAGACGACATTAAGTAAGACATTTATGGGCGATGCAGGCGTAAACACTCAAATCAGAATGTCTCTCATATATTTCTCTGCGACAAAATTTCATACGTTTTTTTTCTTGCGCCTATGGCTTATTAGATGCGGTTGCAGCTTTTTTTTTCAGTTGTTCGAAGACGCGCAGCGACTTTTTACATAATATGTATTTAAATAAATATTACACGTGTACAATAATAATATATAATAACATAATACAAGGTACATTACAACATATTATATTGCAATACGGATGTGAAGAGAAAGATTACATTATGCTCATAAGAATCTTGTATTACATAATGTCTTAATTTTATTGGTTTGATTTAATATGTAAGTCCTACTAACGTAATAAATATTTTGTCTAAACGATTAATGATACACCAAGCTAAAATTTAAAATATGATATATGTATAAAAGATGCTTATGAATTCAAATAATACTTTTTTATTGTAAAGTATAATAGGTAGCTGAACTGTTGTAATTATAAGTATACCTAAATTATAACAATTTCTTAATGATTTGGTACCAGTAGAGGGTTATACTTAAGTACTTGAATGTTTATTATATATTTATTATTAATAAATTAATTCACGCCTTGTATAAGATATATAACATACATATGTTTAATATTTATTAAGTATACCTATACTCAAAAATCATGTATACGCTCAAAATACCTGGTATTTGCTAGTGCGGAAAGGATTGCGAAATTCTTATTTAAATGATGTTTTAGATAATCAGTGTTTCTAACGTAAATATATTTTTTGATATATCACACTAAGAGCAAGTATTTCAAATAATATATTATATATACAAAATTTTTTATAAAAAAAATACATAATATATTAATCTCCTGTAAACGCCGTTATTTAATATATAAGTAGTGAAAAAGATACAAAACAAAGTAATAATTTATTATAAAAAATTGAGATCTTTAGGTACTATATAGTGGGTACATCTATTGCGGTCCAATATAATTTAATATTTCTATTTTTAATATTCCAATCAGCTAAGAGGTTCCTAATTTGATTCAAGTTAAATGCTTTGTATGATTTAATCGATCAGGATAGCAATTTCGCATATCTCTCGAAAGAAACGTAAAAATTTACTTATATAATAATATTATATAGTATGTAGATTTTGCAAAAATGTAAAATAATTATAGCTTTATTGCTTTGTGTAATACATTTGTGTAACTGTCCAATATATATTTCAGTTATGTAAGCAAATATACGCTAAAAATGCGGTTTATTTTTATTTTTTAAATTCTTAAAAATTGTGTAGTTAATGAAAGCCACTAATCAGCGAGCCTTGATACTTCGACAGTTAAAGAATTATATTTAAATGCTGAACGAGTAGGAATCATAAATAATTATTTCTCAATAATCCGCAGATATACTCGTATCTATATTGTTTATTTTATCGTTCATGTGTATGTGAAGCAAAGTAAAGTTTGACGCATGAACGATCATTCGAGTCCGAATCAATGGGGTATTAAAAATGTGCGAATAAAACAGCTGTTGTCTCGGGTCGAGTGACAATCAAAGGAGAGAAAAGAAGAGGAGGGGGAGGGGGCGAGGAGCAATCAGTGGATCTATACGAGAGTCCGTATACCGCAGGCTGCAGCAGCAGCTAGAAGAGCCAACAACGATCAAGCCATCCATTGAATTTCGACATATAATAGACCGCTCACGAATCCACGTAGCGTGTATACACAAGGTGTACATTCACACCTCGCGGAGTGCGCGCACGACCGACTAGATACTCGCGGGCGAAAATGAGAAACGGACGGAGGATCCGCAGAGCGCGTCCAGTCGCGGCGCGGGGGGCAAAGCAGACCAATGCCAAGCCTATATCTATATAGGTATAAGAGAGACGGACGCACAAAGCGAGCGAGGGAGAGAGACGAAGTGAGCGCGGGGCGATGGACCGAGCTAGACGGGTATCGAGAGGATCGAGGACGTATATATGGAACGCGAGCCGTGAGCCGCGAGAGATAGAGAGAGAGAGAGAGAGAG
>UELV01084512.1:0-13085 GCA_900490015.1 Megastigmus stigmatizans | reverse complement strand
AGAGAGAGAGAGAGAGATACACACACGTGTATAATCTTCCGCGGTGCGAAGCCAGATATCGTGTGCCGCGGTGCGCGCTGCAGAGGAGGCCCGTTATACCTCGCTATATAGCACTCGCGCGCGCGGGGTGTCGCGCGCTTGCAACGCTCGCTCGTTCGCTCACTCCAGGAGAGTCCGAGGAGAGGAGGCCTGTTACCGTGTTACCGCAATTCAGGCCACAAAGTCAAAATACAGTTAGCCTTAGCCGCGCTTTCCTCTCTCTCTCTCTCTCTCTCTCTCTCTCTCTCTCTCTCTCTCTTTCTTTTTCTTTCACGGAGGGGAGGAGGAGAGAAAGAGAGGAAGCGGGATAGCTCTTCGGAGAAGAGGCAGAAAAGGCGAAGGAGGAGAGCAAAAGAGGTGCCGGACGAAGAGAAAAAAAAAGAAAAGACCAAGACTGTGCTCCGGTGCTGGTGCTGCTACTGCTGTGGCTGTTGCACGAGGGAGAAGAAGAGGTGAGAGCGTGCGAGTGGCGGAGCCAAGTCCGCATCCTTTTGTAGCGAGATAGGTCCCGCGCCGAGACATAGTTGTGTGTTTTTTTTTCCTTTTTCTTTTCGGGGATGCGCTCCGTTGAGCTTTCGGATTTACAACTTTTCCGTTATGTACACTCCTCGTGTGAATCGCACTGACGTCATTATACGGAACGTTTATATATATATATATCACTTCTGGACAAAGGATCGCGAGAGTGGTTTGTTCGATTCGGCACTGATTATGGTATATCAAAAAGATAGGAAAAATGTTCTGATATAACTGTAAATTTGAATAATTATAATTAATTTTTGTAATGGAAGATGTGAATAAAGATCGACAAACTTAATCGAAGAAGATTATGCATTATTGATTACGCGTGCGGTTAGAAAAATAAATTTTAATCTTAAAACCAATTTAACGGTGCGTTCGAAGGAAAAGTTGGCAAGTAGTGATAGATACTGATTTTCGAGAAAATTTTCTTTTCTTTTTTTTTTTGTTTCCAACTACTGGATAGAGTCTGCGACAATAAATTCGAAATGAAGGGTTATATTTTTATCTCCAATGCACAGCTTGATCGTCCACCTTAATTCCATCCTCTATACGAAACAATGTAAAATGGTACGTACCCCATCGAAACAATAAAATATCAATGTCCAATCCACCGTTCTCTTCTTCTTATTTCGTTAGATCTATCCAGGCATTTCTTTTTTTTCAGGCGTAGATGGTGAGCATTGCGGTATATACACAAGCCCGAGAACCGCCACGTGATAAAGTTACACTATAGGAAGCGCATGGACTGGCGGCAGCTGCCGAAGGCGTCGGATATCTCTTTACTTGAAATTCGGCGCTTCTTGGACTTCTATTACCCATTCTCTGCTGTTAGTAATTCGGCGAGTTGACCCAGTAACGATTTGCGAATCACGTATTTTGACTCTTTTTCATCACCGGCTCGAAAATTCTTCCAGTATTACTTTTTTCCTCGTGTGAACTTCCTATCGCTGCTCTATTAAAGCAGGATAGTAGCTCTTGAAATAGTTTTCGAGTACTTAACGTTGAAAATGATAGACCAAGCGAAAAAAAGAGTCGGTGGAATTATATTTATATAGTAGCTAATTTCCACGCAACCAAGCCAATTGTTTAAACATTAAGTGGGTGTATAAAGCTATAGTCCTTAGAACTATTTCAAACATTTACTGTACTGTGTTCCGTTGGAGTAACCAATTATTAGTTTCCGTGATATTACACGGTTTGGAATTGTCACAGACTTATCTGGAAAAACTAACGGCCAACTACAGTTGGGTCGCAGATTCTTTTCAGTCTCCATTCAAAAATTTCTTTCAGCTGTGTAAAATTAGTTCATTTATACAGAATATAAAATATTCATACGATCCACGAGGCGAATTCAAATCTTATAACCGCACGTCAGCGTTAAGACATTCTCGATTCCACAATATATACACACACATGACACATAGCGAGGAAGCTCGAGATCGTTACTATACGTATATACGTGCGTCGGTGTGTTATTTATAAATATAAATGAAATTCGCAAAGCGAGCTCTTACCGTCGATTTGTCCGCGAGACTGGCGAATGAGTTGCGTTCTTTCCTATCTACCATCATCGTCATCGCGCGCAATCACTCGACTCTTGCGCGAGAGACTGTCTCCTCCGATTTTAACATTCATTCATGACACGACCACGAGCTATATACTCCTTACGTACATCCGCAACAATCGCTCCATCCGTCCATCCACTACAATCGTTGCTTCGCGATATACACGCGCGATTATTTCGAATATACGCGCAGGGAAGAACCCGTAACTCCGCGCAGTGTGTTACACGCCGATCTCCTATACACGCTCTATTACGAAATGAATATATATATATATGTATATATGTTAATCAAGTGCATGTTTACATGCTATTTCTGGCATGCAAGCCGGTGTAATCCTCCTCCCCCAACTCCTCACCGGTAATCAGCGGCTACGATCTCGGCCGCGATCAAAGTCGTATAAGTATATATATATGTGAAATTTTTTCCGCGAAAGCCGCGAGAGACGCGCGTTATGTTCCACTCTTCAATGTCCAAATGTTGCAATTTGAATGCAATTAAACCAGTCACGGCTGACTAATGCGACATCTATTTTATATCGCGCGCGCGCGCGGGGTTGCCGCAGAGCTTGTGCCTTTCAATCGCGGCATTAATAACCTAGTTCATAAAATATAATATTTGGTAACTAATTTGCGTATCACCTTTACCTGAAATTCAATTTTCAATTAATACACGTTCTACTTAACTAACTGAAAAAGTTATATTACAGCTGCATCGAATGTTTCGTCACCCTGTTACTGCATATATATATATACGTAAGAATATCGATCGCTGACCGAATGAGCTGTTAAAAATGTTACAGCATACGAGTGCTACGTGAAAACCTCACCGTATTACAGCTCTGTCGTAATAAGTGGATACCGAAAACTCGACTTCCTGCACAGCTTGAGTATTAGAGTCAGCTCGTGAAGGTGCGCGCATAAATTAAGCGTTAATCCTTTACGAAGTGGTAATACAACAAGCCCTGGAAAAAGAAGAGGCGTTTTTATGTATAGAGCAATCAGAGGAAGAGGCGAAGAAAAAGCATAGCGCAGCGTGAGAGGAAAAAGAAATAGAGAGGAACGAAGAGCGCAGCGTACACGTCGAGGACATTGCAACACGATTTTTCGACGTCCAACCACGTGGAACACGCGAACGTTTGAGACCGCTCAACTTCTTTTCACCGCGCACACCTTCACTATTACATTCCTGTGCCCTATAACCAACTCCTTTTTCTAACTTCTTCTCTCGCTCTCTCGCATCGTCTTTCTTCTTTATAAATATATGTATATATATACAGACTCTGTGCAGTGGTGGTCCATTCTATACATGTATAATTGAAGAGAGATAAAAATGCTATTAAACCTGGCTTGCGTAAGGTGTGTAGAGAAGAAAAGGAGCGCATCGTATTAAAGAATTTTTTTTTTTCATTCCGATCGCTCGCGATGACGATATATTAACGGTTAAATTGGATCCCTATGCACTTCCTATATAAGCGATGTACTCACACCTGAGTCATTATTTATTTGTCAATTTATTTATTTATCTCGCTTCCGCGTACAGACTTTTTATATACGCGTCTTGGAAGTTGCGCGGATAGTTGTTTCTTCGTAGTCTATTATTTCAAGATTTTTTTTGTTTTCTCGTGATATCTTCTTTTTTATTAGGAATTTTAAAGATTTTATTACCGATAGATACTTTGAAATTTTAGTTTTCACTTTATCGATATTTAATAGGTCGTTTAAACAGTGTAAAGTTAAATAGGAAATTCAATTTTTCTTATAAAAAAAATCTACATTTCCTTCCTGCATCATTGGGTTGGTATAATTACCTCTGGCCATTTATAAGACCACTCACCGGAAGCGTAAAATCATAATCGACTTTTAATACAACGTTAAAAAAAGTTGAAAAATTATTTCGACATAAAGTTTATAATTCACGAAAGAAGTTGAAGGTACGGAATTTTCGATCGCTCGCAACTTATGACAGGAAGCAGTTCGCGGTCTGATTTCGACTTACTTCCTCAACGATGTAACTTATTAATAGTGTAAAAAAAGGCGCTAAAAGAATGAACTACAAAGGTATAAATTTGAATTACTCGTTCATAGACCTCTACAAAGATTGACATTATAAAAATGCTTATTCAGCGAAAGAGAGGTTTGCCATTAAAAAAACAGGATAATAGCATTTGAATAAAATTTGGATTACGTCCGTGAACTATGGCAGTATAAATTATACAGTTAAAGGTCAAGCTAAGAATAGCAAAGTCCTGCAAAGAAGACGCTTTTGTTGAACTGTTTATCATAATTTTTTTTTCACCGACCAATACTAGTAAAATACAAACACGAGAAATTAAAAAGAAAACCAAAATAAAAATATTAACACCAAAGTGTATCCTCAAGGAGGTTCGCCTGATTTCAATAAAAAAAGAAGCACACACGTAATCTTGTAACAGTCGTACAAGCAATTGACATGCAAAACGAAATTCCTCTTCGCATAGGAACCTCTGGTAAGATTTTCAAATTCGCGGACACAGACGTATCGCCCAGGAGAGCGAAGTCCAGCTCCAAATAGCTGCGCGAGAGTCCATCAATATACATTAATACGCAACTAATCTGCGTGATCTCGTGTTTCACGCGCTTATACCAAGGACTGGGTTACCGATTCTTTTGAGCCTAGCGCAAAAAGTTGAGAGAGAGAGAGAGAGAGAGAGAGGAAAAAAGAGCTACTATGGTAAGTGGCCAACGCCCAATATTCGCGAAACGTTCTGCCGCGTTGGAATAGACTCCCGAGGGAGATTACCGAGTGCCGCCTAGCTAACCATTGGACAATTGTTTTACTACGCGTGAATGTGTGTGTGTGTGTGCGTGCATGTGTAAATATACAGAAAGAGAAGAGGAGTTTGGAGGAGCTTGTCCGAAGGTGAACGACACCCAACTCGATCGAGAGAGGAGTCGACGACTCGAGTTTTAAGAAACGTACACCTCTTTCATTTTTTTTTAATTCTTTATTTGGTGGTATATTATTTCTAGCTGTATAACATTTTATTCTGAAGGATTTAGTTTTTAATTTTGTTTTTTTTTTAAGGATTATTTGTATTTTATTTAAATTAGGGTAATTTTATAATTTATTGTTTTAGTCAGACTAATTATGACGGGCTAAAAGTCGTGGTATTAAAAACATTTTTGGCACTATTTTTCGCTAATTGTAAATAATTCAAAATTAATGATTATTTGAAAAATAAATGAATTTTAAAAATGAATGACTATTCAACGATGTAAGTCACATAATATGTAGGTACAATAAGTTTCAATATTTCGTATCAATAAATAATGTATTAAATTTTTCGCTTTATTAATATTAGTAAAGAAAAAATTGATGCCAAATTGATAACTTAAAATTTAGAATATATAGATTAAAAAATTGCCTATATATGAAATATTTTTCTTTCCAATCGCACAACTGTATTTATTGGCACGAGTAAAAGTGAAATGGGTAGTTTTTGGTCAGGTAGTTTTCGCTATTTGTACGTTACCTGTTTGGCATACATTAGCCTCCTTTGAATCGAGGACCTCTTGAAGTAAACATCGTAAAACCTTGAATCTAACTTCCAACGTTGTGTAGTTTAAAAAAACTTGATAGAAAATTTTAAAAAGTTTTGAAATAGAAAAAAAAAGTTTATGATAAGGTCTTTTTAGAAGAGTAAAAAGTATTGATTTTTCTAAATGTTCAACATGTAAAAATCGAAATATAAATATTTGTTTGAAAAATTTTAAACGCTTATTAAACTATGTTAAACTTAAATTATAATGTAATAATAGGTAAAGTAATCGATGCTGGCCGTTCGTTAAACTTTTTCATCACATTTATTTCGATACTTCCCATAAAACATGCATTCCAGAAAAATAAATTAACCAAACGATCGAAGGTTGCATATGAATTTCAATTAAAAACCTTGAGTCGGTAGCTTTAAATTGCCAGCATAACTCCATAACAATCCTACTAAAACAGCTTCCTATACAATGACGTCCCGATCCTTCAATAAATCACCGAATTAGTATAGCACCGATAAAGCGGTACACGAAGGTTATGCAAAAAAAAAAGGTTCAAACTGCATAATCAGTTGGTCGATGATGCAGTGACCTCTGGCGCCAACGTGCCACCAGCGTATAACTTTCAATAACCCCGAAGATATTCCATCCTCTTCTTCTCTCTCTCTCTCTCTCTCTCTCTCGACCGCGAGAGTGACTTCATCGGGTGAAATTTACAGTGCGATAAATTCCCCTAGGCGACAGTAAACCGATCGTAAAGAAAGCAAAATAAAGAAAAGGCGAAAAATATCTCTCTCGACACCGGCAGCCGTGTGCACGTGTATATATACGCAGGAGCTGAAGAGACGCGAAGAGGTTGAAAAAAGAAATCTGCGCGCATGATTCAATCGAGGGAAAGCACTGCGCCATGCTCACACGTATATACAAGCCAGCAGTAGACACACCAGCACATACACACACACACCTTTTCTCTCGTTTTCTTTACTTGCAACCACTTTAGGTTTTACGGCCGGTAAATTTCCCCCGGCGGCAGGTTGAACGTCTAACCATATCGACCTCCTTCGTCACTCGGTCGGTTATTCCTCTCTCTCTCTACCTTTTTACCCCTTTACATATCGGAAGTTGGTGGATGCAAGTGCGTGTAACATAAGCAGCGGCAACAGTAGCAGCAACAACAACAACAACAGCGAGCGTTGGATATTCGGCCTATAGACGCACTTTCACGGAGAGAAAACGCGTGACTAGGCGATGACGTGCCGCCGCCGCCGCCGCCGCGCTCTCACACGGCCAAATCGGTATATACACCGGCGAGACTCGGCCACGCGAATCTTATGAACAATTTGCGCAACTAACGAGCTACACACCGAGAACGAGGCTACTGCTCGCTCCTGTTTACGTCCAGTTCTGCCTTGTGTACGTTTTGTGGACGATTTTATAAAGTGGCAGAATATATACATATATACATACGAGTATCCTACTGACCGAATGAGATGATCGCTATGAAAATAATGATGGGTATATAGGTGGCGATTTTTGTGGTTTGCACGCCACTTTTTTGAACTCTTCGATTAGGTGACTGGGACGATGTAGTACCATTCGCATTTGAAACCATCAAAGAACAATATCAACAGAATTCGATGTCACATTGCCTGTAGTTAAACGCAAATCAAAGTTTCTTGTTGATGAAATTGGATCAATATCTATTTTTGTCATGAAACTGTGAAATTTGATCATCTTTTTACTGGCCTCATTGATAGTTTCAGTCTTTCTTCACGTAGCATAAGAAAATCTTTCGTTTATTTACGTCATTCAAATTTTTGTACTCTCATCGCCAAAGCTACTTTCAATATTGTTGCAAATTTAAAGGTGTTCTCTTATTGGAAACTATTGTTTGGGTAAAAAATTTAAATACTGATTTCGAGTAAAGTGTTATTTCACAGCTTGCTATATAAGTAGGCTGTGTGCTAATTTATTATGAGATTTCAGTAGAGTCACGAAACTTTAGCTCCTGATTACCTAAGACCAATTTTCGATCAGCATCAAATTTTGCGCGTACGAATGTAAGAATTATCAAATCTTCAAATGAACAAATATTTTTCGAATATATATGCTTACCAGTCTTGCTAATGAAACAATGCATATGTGAAAATCATTAAAAATGTATATAAATATTCAGAATTGGATGAATCAACAACAATAATCTTATCAAGTAAGCGCTCTAAGAACACTCAGTCCCACTTTTGTACCGATTTACAAGCACAAGAGAACAAGGTCTCGTTACAAGACACTCTAGATAATTCCAGAAGAACCGAGAGAAAGAGAGGGACTGAAAAAGGCCACAACTTGCGCTTACGTGGTGGTAAATCACGTGAATAGGACAGAGATCAGATATATATATATATATATATATATAACACTTTGCCTTTCTCTCCGGACATGCTTTCGGGCGACTTAGCGCCACACACTTTGCCTCGTGCTCGCGCGCGCAAATCAAATCCGACCACGTCGAGAAGAAAGTCGCGGGCGCGCGCGTGAAAGTTTAGCGCGTGTGTGTATGGTGGTTGCGGACAGCCGAGCGAGAGCTGAAAAAGCCCCACATGTGTACGCGTATATATATAAACACACGGTTTCTCGTTCTTTTTTTACACGCGGTCGCTTTATATTGTAGGCCGCTAATGCGTATACGTCGGAGCCAAACAAAAACATTGGATAGAAGCGGAGATGAATTGGGATCGCTGACACTATTCGTATTTTTCTTTCGTTTTGTAATTTTAGAGATGTCGTATGAATAGTTTTAATAAAAGGCCAAAGTGTAGAAGCAACTTTTATCAAATAATCCAAGCAAACATTTTGCTGTGTCTAAGCGAAATGTGACTGCACCATTGTTTAATGCAGCATCGTACTCTTTTGATTGTATAATCGAACGGAACGAAAATGGTTGTGTCAAAATCGTGATTTAATTCTGTGAGGAGACGCGAGGAAAGGCACAAACTTTTAATGGGCCGCGACGAAAGATTTATATAAAGGAAATGAGATGCACACGAGGAAAAAAGAGCAGCGTGCGCAAGTTGGACCACATTAAAAAAAAGGCCGTGCGGCGGCGCGACTCCGATTTTTCAGGAAAAGAGAACGAGGCCTCTCTCTCGCTTCAATTCAGAGGCCCCGCGGGGCGTGCGCGCAAGTGTAAGGTCTTTGGTACCTTGACACTGTACCAGTTTCGCTATAGGCCGGCCAATGACCGAGGCAAGAAATTGATATTTCATTCAGTCGCGCACCAGCCTTACGGTGTTTTTTTCCTCCTCTTTCTCCTCCTCCTCCTCCTTGTCTTCTTTTGCTCGCTGCACATTTTACCGCGTTCGACCATATAACGTATGTCGACGTCTGCGCGGCCACAAAAAAAGTGTACCTCGACGCTGTATGCTTATTATTTACCGCGCGTCTATTGTTCTTTCTGTCGCTTTTATAAGTTTTGGTATGCGACGCTTTGAGGTATATATTCTATAAAAAAAACTGTATATGCTATTTTTAGTACTAGTGTAGATAGGAAATTGTGTAATCATGGATGAGCATATGTTCCGAGTTTTTGATTGTTTATTAAATAGACATTGTCTGTTAGATAATGTTAAATTCATATGAAAAATAAATTCGTCAAATATAAAAATTCCTTATTCAATCTTATTCTCAAACCAATGTAAATAACTGAAAAAAATTAATTTAAGCGGTAGTTGTAGATCGTACGAAAAATCTTCTAAGACTTTCTAGCCGCAATCATCCAATTTTTCAAAATTATCACACAACTTTCTACTTGAAATAGTCCACTTAAGCGCACAGGAACAATAAAAAACCGTAAAGGTAATGTCATTAATTTTATGGTAGAACCAGAGCATATACCTACAAGTCGCGCTGAAAATTCGCCGCAAGAATAGCAACAGCAGCAGCGCGCGTCTAAGCGCAGTACAACAGGCAGCTCTCCTATGCACTTTTTGCGATTAGCGAAGAAAAGTGTGCGCGCTGCTATACGAGAGTGCGTCGAAAGCTTACTTTCCATCGCGTTTCGTTTCGTTTCATTGCCGCGGGCTCATTATATATATATATATATTTATATCAGCGCGGTAAGAGGGGCACACACACGAGGCTCTCTCTCTCTCTCTCTCTCGCTCTTTCAATTTTCCTCTTTGGCTGGTGTGCAATGCAATCATTTCCCTCTCGCGTCAGCGAAAACGCGACCGTGCCAGTGACACTATTTGCCTTTTCGCCGGGGGGGGGAGCGATAGGAGTGCAGAACGATCTGCTCCGTATAGTGTATGTGCGACTCGTCACGCCTCGACTCTCTATATATCTACGCTTATGTGTGTGTGTTTAGATGCATGTCAACCTGTAATGTGTGTGTATTTGTGTATATATACACATGCAGGCTTTGTAGGATTGATCTTAGCTATTCGAATCGCGCTCTAGTCCTCTGTCGTATAAGCGCGTGCATCCGTTGCGAAATGCATGTCTCTCTGCGCTAACCAAGTCACCTGAAAGAACTTCACTGTGATTCGGGGCTACAAAATCGCCACTTGATATTCGTCGAAACTACAAATATGTGTCAACCAATCAATATCATTTCGGCAGATTTACTTATGGTCAATTAATCTTTACAGCGATAATGAAAAATTAGTATCGGATTCTTGATTGGAGCTCTAAAAATCCTGAGCACGATTAATCTTCGTGTTATATAAATTGTCTCGACTTCACTACACATATATATACTTATCGTGATTACTGACTTCCAATAAACAGATCATTAATAACGATAGTTTTGAAGTTGAAGTATAAGAGGGCAGTAAACTTTTCTCCTCCCGTGCCATTCGTTATTCTCCTATAGTGACATAAGAGAGCTGCAGCTCCTTCCTAAGCCATTCAGTCGTTAAATTCAATCTACATCAATGGACGCGAACAGGAAGGAACGAAGAGAAAAAAATAACAAAAAAGCGCTTTTTCGACGCCTCGCGCGGGAGAAAGTCGGTGTCTGATGGGGATTTCTTTTCTACGAAACTGCGCATGATCGCGTCTAAATAAAACTACAATATGATGCTTGATGCCGATAACAGCAAAAATAGGCGAGAAATAAGTATCCGTGGCCATTGCGATTTCACTTTCTCCGCAAAAGCATCGCTCTCATACCGATCATTTCTCTTTTCCTATATAATGCACAGGTTTTCTTTTCTTGATGCTTGCTCCCGTTTTTCGCGAATTTTCGCTTCTTGTCTATGGTGCATGCGGTCTATTATCCTTGTTTCGTCAGGAAGTATAAGGAAATTCCCGCAAATGGACTAAAGTCACTCTCTGTTCGTGTACGCAACTGTCTGGTTTTACCGCTGCGAAACAACTGACTTTCAAAATCGTTCCATCAGAAAACATGTTTTTATTTTCAGTTTCTGTTAAAATTAAGAAATCAATGTAACTGCTGTATCTAAATCAGTAACCTTGTTTTTGAGACAAGTATTTGGATTTTCAGGTATATTATGGAATATCTTTTTTTAAATATTTGAAGTCTTTCATTCACGTCATTCAATTTTTACTTGCTCGAAAATGAGTAGCTAGTTTTTATGTAAATCTACTTTCTAAATATATGACATAAATGATTGATCAATACATAAGAATTAATTTTTTATTTTTTGACTAGGTTTTTAGCATTGTAAAGTAGTTAAGCTACTTCGAAACTTTTACTCATGTACAATATTCATTTTTTAAATCTGTAGTATATGCTTGTTGGTAGAAAAATTTAAAATTAATTAGTATTTAAAAAAAAAAAATTAAATCTTAAAATTTAAATTTGTGTCAATTAAGTTTTTGGAATATTTTTAAAGTTGAGGAGATACTTTTGTTCTTCATAAATGTATCATAAATATTAGCTCAAACAATAATTATTGCTAATAATAATTTCAAACTAAGGAATAAACGATAATCGAAGTGAGAATTGGATGAGACAGCTAAATCAATCTTACAAGTCTCGTTTCACCTCGTGAATGAATAGCTCATGCATAACGTTTCAACATTGCTTTCTTCAGAAATAAAACATCACTGACACGGTGAACAAAATACTTGTACGTGAAAGAAAACTGACTCACGCCATCGCTTCCTCTCTTTCTTCAATATTGAATTTTGACTCGTCAAAGCTTATCTTTTTTATTTTACCCGTACAATGTTTAGTGAAAAATTCAATTACAATAGTCGTACGACTAAATTTTTCAAGTACGTTAAATTATTAGTCATTGCTAGAAATATTGCATAGTTTACTTAGGAAAGAAAAATACAGCTTAACATATCAACTTTGCCAATATATATATATATATATATAGTGAAAAAGTGAAGTACCCAGAGGAGAATTTACTTTTGAATTAGGAAAATAAATAAAATAATATAAATGACATTAATCAAGGAGCAGCGAATTATTGCCATAATAAACAATAACGACTATTAAAGCAAAATAAATTGTACGCATATAAGTAGTCTCTATTTATAAATAATATTCGATAACTAAAGTTATATAAACTAATATATATACACAAAAAAGCTGTATTAAGAAATAAGATACCATTAAGAATAATTATTAATAAACAGAAATTAATAGCTTTCACAGTTATAAATTAATAGACAGCGAACAATAGTCAATCAAGCGCATAAAACACGTTTAAAAAAGAAAAAGAGGAGATTATCATTAATCGTCTATTGTCGATAAAAAGCTTCTTTCTGAAATACCAGGAGAGGGTAATTTATGGTTTTCTCTAAATCACGTAACATATTTGACTTTTCGTAATTTGGAAATTTGGAAGCGTGTGGACTCCAAAGTCGGGGCGTGACATCATCGTGATCGGATCATATGATATATAATATATACGTGGGTCCGCTTCTAACGCTCGAAAAACTAACGACACTACTTATCTCGCGGGCTCCAATTGACCGAACAATCGAGCCGTCGCGCCAACAGCTGCTCAGAGGTGAATGACATTTTTCGCAGGATTACGTAACGCGCTCCGGGCCGCCTCTCTCCCCTCTCTCGGCAATAAGCTATTCTCGTCCTTCGCTCTATATATATATGTAAGGTAAAATACCCAATACCAGGACAAAATGAAAAATCAGACCAATACCTGGACAGAAAAGCAAAACCAAATTATCACGAAAAAAAAATATGAAAACGAATAAAAAAATTAATTTAGTGTTTTTGATAATATTATCTATATAGTTCCTTTAAATTTCTAATAATTTTCCACATTAATCATTTATAAATAAATAGTTTAAAATATGACCCCAAATTGTCAAAAACAGTAAAATTTTACTCGATTTTGCAGAATGTAAAAAGTTATATATTACAATAAAAATTAATTCTACGTATTTATATATACTTGCAATAATCTTATTTAATAGCAATTACACTGTTAAACAA
>UELV01084511.1:0-10291 GCA_900490015.1 Megastigmus stigmatizans | reverse complement strand
ATATATATATATATATGTGTGTGTGTGTGCATTACGAATTCCATCGCGAATCGTGGAATTGCAAAGAGATGCGTGAAAGACGATGCAGGACTACATGTTATGTTTTGCTGTTTCGTCATATATCTGATTAAAACTTAGGTTTAAGTTTGTTATGTGACGTTTTGCACGCGCGATTCTACAACGAAATTGTTCTCTGTTTCGTATCATATTATATGGGTCGCATGGTTTTCGAATGAATTTTGCGACTAGTGACATAGTGGTGGCAGCATATAACACTATGGGCGGAATTTTTGCTCAATGCTGCGTCGTTCATGCGATTATATAATTAATGTATTGGGAACGATGCTAAAATGCTCGGCTGGATTATTCTACTATATTCGATTCGTTTTTTTTCCGTCATACGTTTTGTTATGCTGATGATTGATACTTACAGACTCACCGGGCGATCCCTTCTCTCCTTTGGGACCCTGTAATGGGTACGGCAAAAACATTGGTTTTTCGTTATTTATTTGTCTTATTTTGTTTTGGTCTGTTATCTACTTTCAAATAGGGTCAATTTATTTTTTTGTTTCATGCATTACGGGGCTTTGTTCTGTATTGAAAAGGGGGATTAATTGCTTGTATCTACTTCAAAAACGTCTTTTACGATATTGTGAATGGAAATATACCTCAGAACCCGGAATTCCGTCTGTTCCCTAGAAATATATAAACTTTCATTAGTACTGCTGAAAAATATTATTATTCTTCTAAATATTTTTACTGACAAAAAGTATTATTGATCAAGTCCTTGATAATGCATTAAAGAAATTTGCTTCGCTTTTATTTATAAAAGAAAAACATTTTCAGAGTCTTATTAATACTTTCGTCAGCGATTAATAGCAAATGTCAAAATGCATGTAAATCATCAAATATACTCACAGGCAGTCCCGTTTCTCCTCGTTCCCCTTTCGTTCCAGGCTCACCTTGTGCTCCCTAAAAAGGTAAAAGAACATCGTCAAACACTCCCAACCGATTCTTTCAATAGTGCACAACAAACGCGTTTAGCAAGTCGATCGATGCTTAGATGCTTACCTTCATACCGTCTAATCCTGGTGGGCCCTGAAAGGTAGAGGAAATCATATGAAATTGCGACGAACAAACAGGAAAGGACAAGTTGAGACAAAATAAAAAAAAGATAAGAGACTATAGCCGCGACAATTGCTTTGGCTAATTAAAAACAATGCACAACCAACTGATAGATACGATGCAAATAGTTTACATTATGGTGGTAAGAGAATGTATATATATATATATATATAGATAAATTCGTCTCACACGTTTCTAATAAGACGCGTAAGTCGTCTTTTGTACTAGCTATATATCAAATAAAAGGCATAAAAGTATCGCAGCCGAACTATAGAGTGATTTATAAAACACACACACGCACACGTAACGTACATAGATGTAACAAATGACAGAGGTAGAGAAAAAAAAAGTAAGAGTTTCAAGGACTACGGAAGATATACGATTTATGAGGAATGCACACTAGAGCGATATACATTTGGTGAGAGACGCGCTTACAAAATGCAAACTCGACGACGAATGCGATGTGTGCGATGAGATGTAGAGATGAGATGATTCTTGACCAAAATGAGAGGATGGGAGAGACACACTTGTTGAGATGAAATGGCTTCCCGATGCGACTTTAATTTACGTCTATACTTCGGAGTCGAGGAGGACAAGCTTCAAGAAGATAACGTTACGCAGCTTGAGACCGACAGTTGATAAGCATTTGAATGAAATTTTGCCTCGCACCGTTCAAAGATGAAATAATTAAGTTTCTCTATGTTGTACGCAAAGTTTACGCGATAATCCAAGTGAAAATCCTTTCCTCCAACGACTACGTAGCTATATCGTGAAAAAAAGAAATTAAAAATCCATCGGGATTCAATGGGGATGAAGTAGAAAAGACAGAATTGTGAAAACAGTGACAGAAGACAGAGTGTAATACAATAAGCAAGAGAATTCAAAAACGCACAAGATACAAGTTATTATACATTTCTTAAAAATTCTTTGCGTGAGTGTGTACACAACTACGTCTTGTAAAATAGTATTATATGTAAAAGAAAAATTTTCTTCACCTGAGAAAGGGGAGCGATCAGCACTATCCTATGTATCTATATGTATATATATATTTACCCGCTATCCAAATGCTCTTTACAATAAAGCCGCTGGTTTCTATGTAAAGCTCCACGGCGGATCGCACAATTGTGGTTGTGACGTATGGTCGCAGCAAATCAACACGTGTTAGACCCATCGTTTTCGTATTATTTCTCTTTTCATTCAAACTCGTTTCTTTTTGTATTTTTTTTTCAGTAATAATTATTAACGGTTGAAGAAAATAAAAAGAAAACAAACGAATCAATTGATATATGTATATAAAATAAAGTAAAAAATAGGCAAAGTATAATATTAAAGAAGACGTAATCCTAGAGGGTGTAGAGATTGTTCCTTAACTGGCGGCAGACTTAAATAACATAATGCAAAGCAGATAATAAAAACTTGGCTACTTGAGAAGGCCAAAATTATATATATAAAAAATAAAAGAAAACAGGTACAGAAAGTAAATAAAAAGAAAAAAAATGTATAAACAAAATAATAAAAGGTGAGAATAAGGTAAGCAGTAAAGGTTCGTTGTATAAAGCAATAAGGCCTCAGGCACATGCACATTCTGTTTATTAATTCAGGACATTGTTCGAAACAAAAGTTAATAAGTGCGATCTCTCGTTTTCTTTGTTCTTTTCTTTTGTTTCACTTTCTTTTCTCTCTCTCTCTCTCTCTCTCTCTCTCTCTCTCTCTCTCTCTCTCTCTCTCTCTTTCTCTCTCTCGTTCGTTCATAATAACGAGGGACATCGCCGGATATCTTCGAAGAGTCGCCGAAACGCTCGTGTATCAATCCTCCACTTTAAATATCGTTTAATTAACAAACATATATACGTCATGTATACGTCGTGTGTTTATAATCGTTCGAGGATCATATTCTGGTAGTCCGAAGGTGGTTCTCTCTCTCTCTGTCTCTCTCTCTCTTTCTATCTCTCTCCCTCTCTTTGTATTTGTTCCACTTGCTCTCTTTCTCTCTCTCCTTCTCTCACCTGCGCTTCTCGTAGTTTTTACTTCGATTAACATTAAAATCCTTAATTCTACGTTTATCTTACGGCGATAAAGTAGTTTGATTACAATACGCTTAAGTTCTGTATTTTACAAGCTCGGGACGATCGAATCCCGAATGATACTCAATTTCCACTCCGGGGATTCCGCTTAATTCCACCTGTCTCTTTCCCTCCTTACTTCTCCTTTTCTTTTTGTTAACTTTTTAGCTTAGCCGTTTAAGTACTTAAATTACAATGAACATTACAGAGCTGCGTACAAGGTTTTTCTTTCTCTCTCCCTCCCTCTCTCTCTCTCTCTCTCTCTCTCTCTCTCTCTCTCTCTCTTCCTCTCTTTATTACTCCTTAATATATACAAGCAAAGTCTTAATACGGCTCGTACTTTGGGCGCCGTTTAGCTTAGCGTCGATTCGCGCACTTCTCGTTCTCTTATCTTTTCCTCCGCTCTTCTTTTAGCGCAACATTTGTAGCAAGCGCACGCATTTCAGAAATTGTCGACTTACACACTGGCGATACGCGACAGCACAAGATACAAATTGCTTCTTAATATGCTTTCACTCCCAATGTACGATCTCTCGATTTTTTTTTCTTTCTTTCCGCTAAATTAATTTTATACTTTACAATTGCGAGCGTGCAGCACGCATCTGGCGGGTCTAATTATTTCCTTGGTAAAAAAAAACGTCTATGTGGTGTTCGCTTCCGCTACTTGTAATTCTATAGTAAATGAAAATGCAACGAAGCAGTTATGCTAAACTTTATCTGAAATATGAATACTCTGAAAATTTTCATGTTATTAAATAAACCCCGGTTAAATTGACTTTTCAATTATAATTTAAAAGTAAATAATGCTTCTGCAATGTAAAAGCTTGTTTGATATTTTTTAGAAATTGTGTAAAGATATAATTGTCTATTTCAAAATGCCAAACTAATTTGATATTCTTTTATAACAATATCAACATTCATAACACATCGGAACGAGCTATAAATTGTTAAATTATTAAATTGCATACTAAAACTTTTCCGTATTAAAAATACTAATTGAAGTTGATAAAATTTATTTTAATAGAATTTTGAAGGAATAATTTAAATAAATATTTTTTGTTTACATTAAATTATTTATGAATAAAACTTGTCGGTAACGTGCCACTTTCATGAAATTTAGAATGAAAACGTCGTTAGCAAACCTAATTAAAAGTGCTTCGCAGTAGAATGATTACATAAATTATGAAATTGTTCACAGTGAATTTCTAGTTTTCATTAAACACAAAATTCTCTGGATTTAAACAATATCTCACTAGCATATGTTGCTTAAAAACCCATCTTTTATATTTGTTACTCGATCAATGATTTATAACGACTCTAATTTTTCAGCTTATTAATTTTTTTATGAATAGAATACGATTATTAATTTATGCAAATTATTACAAAACAAATTTATAAATTATTCATTTCTCTAATAAGATCGATTCGCAATCATTCATTTAGTATACTGTATGTATTTGGTACACAAAAGCACCATTAATTATTTAAAAATAAAAAGAAAAGTTTAATTTACTCCTATGCTTGATAATTACGGCGGAAAGATTTTTACTGAGAATTAACACTCTTAAGCGGCGGTTCGCCCACGACGCATTTCCTCTTTTTCAATGTATCGACTGTTTTTGTTTGTTTATTTCCTTTTCATTTACCCACTCTCTCTTTCTCTCTCTCTCTCTCTCTCTTTCTCTCTTGCATTGTCCTCACGAACATCCGTGTGCTGCTGAAGAAATTTGCACACAGAGCGACGAAATTTGCAAACAGGCCATAGGCACGTTAAAAGCTTGTAATTCATCTTTTTTTTTTCCATTTTCTGGTTATCGTACAATGTGTATACCTTTTTGCTTAGCATAAGTAACGTTACGAACACCCGTCAAACTAACTATTCCTTTTTTGCATAGATTCAAATCGTTTTTAATTAATTTACCTGTAGTTTTTGTGGTTAAGATGTAAAACTGAATGATAAGAAATTTTTCAGATTCTGGGTTTGCCGTTTATTGATTTGAAATTAATTTGAAGTCGCCATTCCTGCTTCTATGTATATTAGTTTACTTAGAGATTAAAAACATTATAAGTAATGGCAACTATATAATTTTGTAAATCAATTGGCTGATAGTCAGGTGAATTTGGCAGTATATAAGTTTAAAAAAATGGAATCTATTGCCTGAAAAATAGTACAGTAAATAAAAAATTAATTTAATTGCCATAGCGAATAGGGCCTATTATTTCCTTAAAAAAAGTTATATCAGATAATGCATGTAAATGAGCTGCCTAAGACAAATACTTGGTCGATGATATATACCAAGTATTTTGAAACAGTATGTACATTTACATGTATTATTTATATTGATAAACTTTTTTTAAATACGAAAAATAATTGACTAGTTCGATATGATTATTAAATTGATTTTAATATCAATATATTTCTTATTGTTCCAATGAAATCGAATGAAATTTTACAATGAAATATTCATAGAAAAACTGTTTTTGTTAATTATAAAATATGATTTTATAAAGATCAGAGTGTTGATGAATTCGTTAATCGAAATTTAATTTCACAAACAATCTAATATCAACTAAATTTTTAGAATTCAGTCTCCAATAAAATGTTGTACATTTTATGACTTGCTGTCATTTTATGAATAATATTTAGTAATTGTGTTATTTTCTTACAATTATTATCTTTATAATATCATATGCTATAATTGTCCTTTGTACTATTTTGATAATACAATAAAAAATGAGTATACAGTTTTAGAAATCGTCAAGGAAAAAATTGCTGTTATCACTGATAAGTACATACATTCGAACTTTGAGTTGAAATACGCAGGTCTATAACCAAACTTCCAGGAATGCCGACAAAAGTTGTATCATGTCCATTCGTATTATCGTGTCGTTTTAAGTAATTTTCAAATTCGACGTCGGTCTCTATAATTGATTTTCTCTTCCTACTGTTATGCTAGCAAAATTGCGAGAATATTATGTGTAACAATTCGTTAAACTCATATAATTCTTCAATGTGACCTTCGAATCTGCATATTGAATTATCAAGCGTTCGAATTCTATGTACAAATTGAAAAAACTAGGCTCGAGACATGCGAAGTTTCGAAGGTCAAGTAAAAGGAGAAAACACCGAAAATGCATAAAAGATTTTCCATCTTTTCTTCTTTGAAGTTGTGTCGGTACAAATTTCGTTCAATGTTAAAAAACTGTTGCAACTTGAGGCGAGGGCAAGATAATTATTGTATTTTTGAAAACTCAATTAACATTCTAGGTGCAGTTTTATAACATTGAATTGGACAAAGTTTACTACATTTTGTATTGCGAAAATTCTACTTCTCTATTATCAGTTGCATTTATTTATTATTATTTTCTTTTTTCTTTTTCATCGAATCGACTGACGAAGTGTGTTTCGTTAGCCGAGAACGCGTTACAACAGCAAAGCGCAGAAATGTCTATATAGCCTCGGAACGGAATCGCGCGCATAAAATGATCGAAATAAACAGTAAAATATGACCTTACACATGCTGCTATTATAATAATATACAAAAATAGTCCGTTTCGTACTGGCAACCTAAATGATTTATTAAATACAATTTGGAGAATGGGCTATTTCTATTGGACAGTTGACTTTTTAAAAACATTTAACGGGTCTGATTCGATTATATTCGGTGCATAACGTCATATTTTAATATCTCTTTCTAACGTTTTCTGTTTTTTTTTCTGCTCTTTTCTTTTTTTTTTGTTTCATTACTTGGAAGTCACAATTTCTTAAGCCGACACGGAGGTGTCTACATTTCGCGCGATCATCATCGTCGTCGAGGTGCTTCGTCGAGAATTTTCGAAAATATATTCTAGACTTTGGCAAGCGTATAAAAAACACGATCGCTTATTTTCCTTCTTACACATCAAATTACACAATTGGAACAGTCGCGAAGCTCGAGTTCAAAAGTAAGGGAGACGCGTCTCCTTCTTTTCTTTTTTATTGTTTATTCAAAAATCTTTCGAAAATCAGATCGACTCGGGTGTAGGTATTGTGTAAAAAAATAAACGAGGGGAATGAGCGAAACGAATCGTCGCCTTATTCTGAGCTCGAGTTTCTCGTTCTTATCTTATATAATACTTTTTTTTTTCTAGAGAACGTACGGTCGATTTGTTTTTTTTTTAATTATTCTTTCTAGTCTTGGTACAAACACATTATCGCATGCACGGCTCATTTCCGCTTCGACGCCTCTAATAACATCGTCGATCCGCAGAGATCGGCGTGTCCTTTTGAGTACTTCAAAAAACGGTATCTCGCAATTCTTTACTTCTTATCTTCGCAAATTGTTATAGCGTTTAGAATGATTTTTTTTTCATACGTTTTGTTGTTGTTGCTGTTATGAAGGCCTACTTCTAGTCTGATTTTCAACAAAAATATAGACTATATTCTTATTTTTTTTTATATAGATACATTCATTGTATGTCAGCGCTATGATGAGATAAATTACGGTATAAATTACACAACAATTTGGCTTTACTCGTTACAAATGTCTAAGTTAATAAAATCAAAAATGTGTAATTTAGAATCAATTTCATAGATATAAATATTCAAACAATTTTTACACGTAAATATTTCAATATTAAAAATTTCGTCTTACTGAGGGAGATTCAAGTTAGTCAAAACAATCTCTCGAACAAAATTCTAACTACATTTATGCAATAATTTCCATATCACTAATGCAATTACACAACTCTCTTTATAATTAATATTATATAAATACAAGTAAATTTATATTAACGTAAAAAACATAACATAGTTTTCGTAATTTTTTTCTACATACTTTATCGTTTCTAAATAAAGTTACATACAAAATAATTTATACTTTCTTAACAAACTTTTTTTTTTGATAAGTAATATTGAAAAATTATATACAAAGATACCTTATAAATAGTTACTTAATGTCGTTTTCAAGTTATTAATGGGGATATAGTGCCAAAGATCAGTCATTTTTTTATTGTATAACATCGTTCAGGAAACTTCTTCAGCAATTTTTTAATTGTTATATATTTTCATTCTGTATGTATATATTATCATTATCCAATTCGTTTACTAAAATTACCATAAAAATCGTTTTATCGCAACTTGAAAATTAAGTTTGTCAACAAAGTCTTATGGTAATGTTCCATCCCGATAGTAAAAATATCGTTTGCCTCATACAGTACGAAAACATGTAACAAATTACACAATCGTTATTTATTTAAATAAAGGTAATAAATAAATTAAATGCAAAGTTGTAAATATAGACTGAGATTCGGTAATGATTCAAAATCCTGTGATACAGAGAAGTTTAGTCTAACCGAGCTAAAATCGTGCAACCCGATTCCCCAATGATTGATTCACTGAGAAATCGGAGTCTCACTATTTTCGGCACTTTATACAACATAAAACTTCTCTTGGAAAAATTGTTGATCTTAATATATCCCCTTAAAAAGCGAGACACGCCGATTCCTGCATGTTTTACAACGTCCAGTCGAATCTGGCGCGATTTATATATTTATATACGATTACGAGGTTCGTGACAAAATATATCTGACGCATTCGAGGTGTCGGGGATTTTTGTTTAGGTGTGGGTGGATTACAGAGAAAAACGCTCTCGAAAAACACGTGCTTAGAGAATAGGCTCGAGACGCATTTTTATATCAGGTTCTTTGCGCCTGTCCGCAAAGTCCCGGCCGGTCTGCGTTAGATAGGTTATTGTCGGTTATCTTTGTAGTACCTATCCCATGTTAGTCGTTAGTCGGATCATCACCACGCGGCAACCTGTGTTTTTTAAGCCGATTATTAATAAAGGAGAGAATTTCGTTAAACTACTCTGTTTGTTTCATACAGTCTATAGTGGGTCAGCAATGCCAATTTCTTTTTTTTTATTACTTTTCGATATATTTATATCGAATTACTCGTTATTGATCATATCTTCGCAAACTTTTTCGTTTTTGACAGTCGATTTTTGTGAGCTAAGTAGAAGGGAAACTTATCTATCAAGTTTTTAGGTTTTAAGAAAGTATACGATTAAGTTATTGACAGAAAATACTTATTGCATTTAGATTCATTTCTTTTTGTTTCAATTCTATTTAAGGAGGTTCGTCAGTCAATTCAAAGAAGTTACACAATTCTAAAAATTTAATATGTTTCACGTCTACATATTATAAAATTATAGTAAAAATTTAAGACTGCTACAACTTATGGTACATAATACCTCATATCTTTTGATCTATTTGCGTAAAATGCGTTTTAATCCCGCTAGTAAATGTTTTCTGGTGGGCAGTACTAACACGTTTTTCATCTACAACACAGTTCGTACAACTCGAGATACTATGATTTCCCTTCGCACCGCAACCCCCGCCGGAGATCTGACGAACCTCCTTAACAACTTATTAAACTTATTTGGTTTCCTAGTATTGGTTAATACTACTTTTAATTGGATTAAGATTTTATTGTAGAAATTAAATTATTTATAATTATAATTACCACACTGAAAAACAAATTCTATATTCGAGTAAATATTTTTTCTTTAGTACTATTGAAAGAATTATTTACTTGAATGTATAGGAATTTTTCTCAGCGTACAATTAATGATTGAGCATTAAAAATGATAAATTTCTAAAGTTATTTATAGGATAACAATATTTATTACATAGTCAGCTGAAAAATGCACGAAATCTTATTAGAAATTAAACGATTTTTTCAAGGCATGAGTTATATGATATTATATCTTCGCAATAATAATTTGAAATTAATTTCGACATTTACGATATTTAACCGCATCAATTTGTTTTTATTCAAAGTAGTTTTTATGTAGAAAATTTCAAAGAATTCGATTATTATCTATTAGAAAATTTACAGAATTTTTAATTGTAGAATTAAGTAAGTCCTTGATTAATAAAAAATATGCAAAGTTTAATTCTTTTACAAATTTATATTGTTGTATATTTTATAAATTTTTCATTAACCCATTAACGACCAAGACCCCGAATTTCAACATCTTTTTCAAGGCTTTTTTTCAATTAAAAAAAAGGCTTGAAAAAATTTGAAACAGATCATCCGACGTATTTTGAGCTGTTCTTTC
>UELV01084509.1:0-13257 GCA_900490015.1 Megastigmus stigmatizans | reverse complement strand
TATATATATATACAATTTTTCATTAAAATGTCTATATATATATATATATATATAGACATTTTAATATTTTTTCAAATATTAATATTTATATATATACTATTATATAAATTAAATAATGTACAAAAAAAATAACTCAATTATTATATTCATTCTTTATGCCTACGCATAAACTCTCAATAAAATGTTATCAGACCAATGAGATAATTCAGAAAACTACGTGCATGACTGTTGTGTTCGGGTGCAAGCTCGTACTTGTGTGCGCATGTGTGTGTGAAAAAATGACACTACACATCTTTGGAACAGAACTACAGGCAAATTTAATCGCTCGGCAGAATTGATATCACATGAAAAGCAATTCGTTTTAAATATTCGAGTTCAACTTTTGAGCAAACAGCGCAATCTTAGAAATTAATGTATAAAATTCATAGTTCAAATGTGTATGTATAAGATGCTATATATATTTTCATTATCTCGAAATTCTTTTATAAAACGACAATTAGATAAGAGTTTTCGAATTTTTGAAATTCAAATTTAAGCAGTTAAAAGAATTTCTTTGTGTGTGTTTAAACGCGTAAAAGTGGTACATGTTACTAAAATAATTAGTTTTCCATAATTACATAAAAGAAATCATAGACACTAATGAATAGGGCAAATGCGAAGTAGCAAGGTATAATAAGATAGTAATATCAGTTTCCTGACGCGTAAATCCGCCAACAATACAACAATTAATGAATAAACAATACTCAGTCATTGATCAATTCGATTTGTACAGCCGCGCGTATGGATGAATTACAGTCTTCTATATTTATCCAGGCATATTGAAGCGCATCTATTAACATGCGGCCGAAAAATCGGAAATCTACTGGGTCGAGCAAAAAACTGTATTAGTGCGCTCAACAGAATGACAAAGCCTCAGTTCTATTTATCTATACTCGCTTTTCATCCTAATCGTTGTATTTTATATTTATATATCGAGCATCGTGGGGTCTGTTGTACCGCACGGTTATTTTTAAATACTTATTATGCCCGTGTCAATCGGTATAATCATTACAAATATTTTTCAAACAATCTTAGTCCAAAAACGCCTATACATTTGTGCATGTATATACAAATATAATCAGCTCGAATTTTTTTTTCCCCACCAGCGTAGCGATAACATGGCGATACGACGTACAATTTTATACATTTTTGCTCTCAAGGCGTTACTACACGGATTATACATGTACACAAAAAGTGGGGTCTGTGATGTACGCCGATAACCGTCGCGATTACTTGTGTGCTAAATGAACTCGCAATGCGAGACTCTCTCGGCGAGATCGTGGCTCTCTTAACAATATATAATAATACGATATATATCGGACGAGGGAAGAGATAACGAGTCCCGATGCGCCGACGACGTTATAATACAGCCAAGTACGCAGAGTCGTAAGATCAAAGTACAAAAATTGAGATAAGGCGCGCCAGCACAAAGTTTCCCGCTCTCTTTAAATATTGCCCCCACGCGCGCTTTTCTCTGCCGCGTCTTGGGTGATTGGAAGGGACTACGAAAAAATACCGCGGCGCGTATAAGTACACGTATACGATAAGAGAGACTGAAAGAGAATGAGCATATACGAGAAGGTGAGGACGGGGAAGAAGAATTGCAGCTGACTCCTCTTTATCATTTGGCCTTAATCGTCCCTCTCGGCGCGGGTTACTTTATAAGCGACAGCTATATGAAGAAGCTACGCGCTTTTATTGCAAGACGTGCATGTAGTGGAAATGCTAAATTCTGACGCTCGTTTTTGAATTGACGTTGATTTTATCGCCACTTTCTTGCTCTCTTGCGACTCGTTAAAGATTTAATCCGGACTCTTCTTTACATATTGGCACAAGGATAATTATGTGCAGATTGACTTTCGGGTACTTCGGTTCAAGGAGATACTTTAAATTACGAATTAAAAATTCTAAAATCATCTGGAACCAGGCGTTTGGAACTGTGTACTTATGCATCAAAAATTTACTTTTAAATTACAAAACAGTTCTGATGCATTCCAGAATATTCGCCAAATACTTCTTTTTATCCTTCTTTTTTCACATTTAAAATTCTCTAAAAATTGAAAATATGTGCTGAAAGCTACTGAATCAAAGTAAATATTTGATAGATTCAACGCGATGCTTTGTCAACAATTTTCGATATTACTTGCACGATGAAGTCAGCGATACCGATTTTTCGATAAAGCATAATTAAATCAGTTTTGTTTAGAAATGGGGCAAGTTTCGAAAGTGACGTTTTGCAAAGTATTGGACTTTTATCTAATTCTGTAATGAGATTATCAAAACAAGTGACAGAATGTTGGACTTTGCACCTTTCAGCACTTGTTTAAATTCTTCTGCGACTTATTTTCCTCAGCTGCTGTATAAGTGCACAGCACCTTATGTTGCCGGAAACGTCGGCGGAACGTCTACAACAAAAATAGGAATTTTTGAAATACTTCTAAATATACCTGTCGAATGTGACGCAAAAAATTACCATATGCAAAAATGCTCGATAAGTGACTTCGTTGCTTCTCTTTATTGTTTTAATAAAATACTACAATATTCTTACAAAATTTACGTGTTATTTTTTTAATCAGTCATAATTTCAATGTAGTAGTTTTCTGTATACACGCAAAGTTTTATTTTGTTAAATTCGTACACAAATATATAAATTATAAGATTTATCAATTTTTATCGATTTACCTGTAAATGTGACCTAAAAAAATTAATACTTTGATATAATACCTTATACGTAAGAAATTATCCCATTATGAATTATAAGGATAAATAATTATTTACAAATATCAATAATTTTTTACACTATACTTATTTATGATGCATTGGGTTTATTCTGCACACAAATAACATTTATCAGTGATCATCAAATGCATTATCAGTACTAAAATAAGCGTATTTCAAAATATTGCTGCATTTGATTATTTTATATTTATACAACATTTAAATAATGCGTTCAAAGTGACTAATTTATCAAAAATGCAGATAATGGTATGAAATCAGGCGAAATTATAGAGAAAATTAATGAAACTGTGTAAAAGAGAAATTTGAAATTTATGCTTGTTTATAAGTGTCATGACTACTGCCTAGTCACCTAACTTTAGAAAAAATTTATGCAGGTGTAATAGATAAAAAATATTGCTGTGATAAGATACTTTCTGCTTTTACAAATTGAACTATTTGTTAGCTGAAACATTGTAGATATCACACTCATGTTAACAATTAAAATATTCGTTATTTTATAATTTCTATCACTCATCTCATTTATTAAAGTTCTGCGTAGAAAATTAAGTGCAAGTCATAAAGTTTACGATAATAAAACGAAAAAACTCTTGTTTCACAAAATCATAATAAACAAATTAAATAAAATCTGCAGAAAATAAGGATAATACGAAAGGGAATGTTAAATAATACTGTTTTCTTAATTTTTTCAATTCATAGTTCTCCTAATATAACCCGACAAAATGATAGCGATAAACCAGCAGCTAATCTAAAATTAAAATGTTTTATAATAGGTTTTATAAAAAGATTTATAATAGCTTTATCATCTTTTATACAAACCAATTTATTTTCATATTTAATATTTGATTTGAAATACAGAATAAATTAAAATAAAATTTCGCTTATATAAATTGTAAACTATGAATAGGCTGGAAAAATATGGCTTGTTTTAATTTTAAGAAAAACTACAATACTCCGCTGTTTATTGAACCGAGCGTTATTATAATTTAAAAGTTCAATGTATTTATTTTATTGCTATTTTTAACGCGATTTTCGAAAGATTATTGCCATGAATAATTGATCCGTTTAATTTTGAACTCGAGTTGCAAAAAGCTATTGTCAACTGCAAACTTAATACTGAATAATAAAATGGTAAACGAAAGTGAGTACGTTGTCATTGAACTTTCCTAAGAACAATAAGAACTTAGCTGTCGACAAAAATTCTCTAGCTCATAACGAAATCATTGTACAAAGCTAATTATTACGATGAGCTTTCTCGCTCTATTCGAATGAGTATAACGTTGCGCTACAGGTGTTTCGCACCCCAAAAATTGTACATGGCCTTCCCCTCGTTTCGCATACTGCCCCGCGATCATAAATAAAACATGAACCTAAAAAAGCTTGACCCTCTTATCGCGAATACAATGATGGATACACACGCACCCGACATCGTCTCGGAGAACAAAATCGCGTTCATGCAGAGTTGCACGATTTTTTACTGGCACGCTTATAACAAGTACACAATAATGACAGACTCGATAGTCGATACCATCCGTAACGCTGGCAATCGGAAAACGGAAAATGCTCACATTCGCACAGTTGCGCGCGCACACACACACGCACACACACACACACACATCGATGACATCACACACGATGTAGTCTGCTATGAGGCCCCCACGAATGCGCCTCCCCTCAACCGTGGTCAGAAAATCGTACGACCATACAAAGCGAGCTCGGGAAAAACGCGGCTCTTCTTTCCCCGCGCGTGCGATAATGTAAAAATGTAGCACTGCTTAGTGAGAAAAGGCATATCGACGCGGAGAGCGAGTAAGAGTGAGAGGGGGAGGGACACGCACACATCAGCTGTACTTTGCGCTACAAACGAACTCTGATAACCTTCGGTTATCGTCGCGTTCTCTCGGTGCTCCCGCTCTGCAAGCACAGCCCCCCCCCCCCGCCACCAGTGCCACCAGTGCCACCAGTGCTCGCCGCGGAGCGTCCGAGGACTGAGGAGCTGCGATGGTCGCCGCCACGACGATATAACCCCAAAACTCCGTGTTGGGCCATTCATTTCTCCTTCGTTCTCCGATCAAACAGCACCGCCTGTAAAATCGAGAGAGTCCGTTGCCCGTACATCCTACCGCCGTGCACTGCACGATATCGAACGACTTGTGTGTCGTGACCGCGCGCGCTTTCATTAGGCGCACGGACATATCGGGAGTTTCGGGTATACGGAGTGAAAGAATTACCACGAAAATTATACTGATCAAATTCGGCAGAGGGTTATTTTCGGTTTAAAGCGCGCCCGATTTTTCACCACCAATCTGCCTTCAGACAGAGGAATGCAAAAGGACTGCCGAGACTGTTTGGGTATCAGATACCGCATCAACAGCCTGGACCAAACGTGGAAGTGGCTGCACCAGACCATCGCCCTGCACGACTACCTCATCTCCATCACCGCCAGCCAATCTGATTTTAAGTGCCATTAAACTCTACAACCACAACCAAGAGTTGCTCTGAACAAAGACTGTATTTTCCATCGTATATATTATATTTGTATACTTTTGGAGCACACCAGCCTGACCTGTTCGGGAACTAAAACATACGCATATTTCACATTGAAAGACTGATTTTTCGATTACCTTTAGTAAGAGAAAATTAATTGTATTTGATAGAGCCAAAGAATGCCTGTGATCTGTAGAACCAGCATCCTCAGGGCTAAGGCCCTGTACAGCAAGTTTGGGTATGTACCATTTATTATTATCTATAGTATTTTACGTAGCTTTTGACAATAATACTTTGATAAATAAGACTCTGTACTTCCTACAATTTGGGTTAACTTTCAAAAAATCAATGCTATGAATAGTTCAATTTCACAAATGTTGTTAAACAATTACGTAAGCAGCATTAAGAGGCAAAACAATGACTTATGATTCAAATATTCTAATTCGGTTATGTAATATCAATTGTGGATTTAACGATCGTCAGATTATGACGATGATATATGATCTCTTTATTGACCATACATTTTTGCATTTTCAGGGAGCTCTCCCTCGTCTTGCGACATGCTTCAAGCAGTTCTGTAAAGAACGTTCCTGAAGAGGACATTAAAAAGTCGGTCTTCATATCCCAGTCGACTGACATCTACACAAACTTGGCTCTGGAGGACTGGTTTTATCGCAATTACGACTTTAGTAAGCACCACGTTTTATTGCTCTGGAAGAACGATCCGTGCGTCGTTATCGGACGTCATCAGAATCCTTGGATGGAGTGCAACGTTCCCGCCGTCGAGCAGAGCAACATTGCCTTGGTTAGGCGCAACAGCGGAGGCGGTACAGTTTACCACGACCCCGGCAATCTCAACTTGTCGTTTTTCACGCCTCGTGAACGATACAATAGGAGATACAACTTGGACATAATCACGAGGGCATTGTTCCGAGAATGGGGTCTTAAATCAGTGGTTAACAAGAAGGAAGATATTGTCGTGCAGGGCGAATTTAAAGTACGTTGTCTATACTTTGCACGACTCGAAACGATTGCGATTATCGGGATGGGAGATTTTATTTTTCAAATTTTTATTGTTGCAGATATCTGGTACAGCTGCGAAATTAGGACGACCTAATGCTTATCACCATTGTACTCTACTAGTGGATGCTAATAAACAAGCATTGAGTTTAGCTCTCAAGCAAACAGAGGTAATAATCACGTTAGAAAATTTATTTTTGAATTACAATATATCTTCTTTTCACAATAGTAATTCTAAAACTACATTCTGGTAATTTGTAGAATAAAAAATAATTTAAACATTAAGTAACTTTTTCTTTTGTCATTAGACTGGAATAAAGTCGAATGCAACGAAATCCGTGCGATCCCCGGTAAAAAATTTAAACGAACTCAACAAACACATTAAAACTGAGCATTTACTCAACGCCGTTGGCTGGGAATATCTTCGCACCACGGCTCTAACAGTTCGCGATGGCGGCCACAAATTAGTGGAGCAGCAAAAGGGCTTTCAAATGATTAATCCCACCGAAGACTGGTTTCCAGGTGAGAATACCTAAAAATACCAAGATTGCTATCTGAGTAATTAATCATTGCTGATAACAAAGTTGATAATAATATTTTCTGACGCAATCTGTCGCAGGTATTGAAAAATTGATGGAAGAGTTTCGATCTTGGGACTGGACTTACAGCAGAACGCCGGCATTCTCAGTGACCCGGTTGCTGGAAGCTCCAACGCCTGAAGGTCGAAATCACCTTTTGAAACTCATAATCGAGGTGGAGAAAGGTATAGTGCAGGACGTCAAAATGACCTTGCCCACGGACTTCAATCGCGATGCCAGCGTCATTACGAATCTCCGTGGAAAACGGTACAGTCACGAGCTGACGGACAGCATCATCGAGGCGACCGGCTGCAAGGTCGTGGCTTCGAGCACGGACACCGACAAAAGCAGCATAGCTGCCTTATAGCCATTACCTGCTCCCCTCGACGACTGTACAAAAGATACCTGAATTCGATTTTTAATTAATAAGCGCGTATTGAAGAATAATATTGAATGTACGTTATGTTTTAACCATGTATTTTATTACATTATATATAGAATATATATATATACATTATTACATTTGACAAGTGTTTGGCCTTATCTGCATGATGTACTTAAAAACAGTCTAAAGTACAAAGCCACAAGCTGCGTGATGTACGTACAGCCGAGTTGCGCGCACGTGGCCAGACAAGATGAAAAGCGCAACTATCACGTGAATCCTTAATTCAACAGACACTTCTTATTCATGACATCATTTCGCTCACTGAATTATCTTATCCGCGCTTGGGATCGCACTTGATCCCCCGCAAGCTGGCGCTCCTTAGACTAGAAAACTACTAATTTCCGCAAGTACAGCTGTTTTTAACAAGCTAAAAAATTATCCAAATTAGCGAAAGTAGAGGCTCGAAAATAAGAGAAAATGATAAATAAAAAAAAAAATAAACAAAAAAAATGAAGCATTGAGTGACGAGTAGTCAAGGGCCGATCGATGTTCGTCTGTCTCTTCTATCCGCTCGTCAACGAACTTATAAATGAAAATAAGGAGCACTGGGGTGGAAAACTCGCTCACTGTTTAAAAGCTAGGAGTAGCTCTTTAACTATAACTCGTGGACGATAAAAAGGAAATTATAATACAATTGTTCTCGGCTCCTCTGATGTTATCAGCGACGAGGTCGGTTACTATATGAAATTTCATATTGGCATTATCACTGATTATACCCAGTCTTATACGTGGAGAGAAACCCTGTTTCATAAGTTCTATTGAAAACAATATGAAAACAAATCGTTTTTAATCCTCAGCATGTTTAAGAATAATCACTTCATATGTGTCTGCGATCAAGATTATTTAAAAATTTTAGTTTATTAATTAACAAAAGTATTTGATGCTTTTTTTAAAGATTTTTAAAAATGGATCGTTATCAATTTAACATTAAATTGTAATTGATAATAATTAATTATTTAATACTGCTTTAATTTAAATAGTTTATATGTCAGTCAAGTCGTTTAGAACTAATTTCTTCAAACAATTCAGTTTGGTTTTTGACGAGAATCTTAAAAAAATGTATTTTAAGAATTTTTATTTTCTACAAATAGTGTAAGAAAAAAGAAAAAGTCTGGTATTCAAATACACAATGATACAGTAGATTTACTTTTTCCCAACAATTATCACAAAAATCTACTGCACTCCCTTATAATTCAAGTTGGATTTCAAAATTTGCGTTCAATTTACGTTATAGTAAGCATGAAGAATCAGTAGTGAGTATTTTCACCTAATTTATGCGTCAACAATACCACGAAAATTTGTTTCGTTAACTTTCTTAGCGAATCGAGAATATAAGTAGTTCCTCCTCTAACTTTTTCTAGTAAGATATTCAAAATTTTCTAAAAATAAATATATCTGGAGAATATCCTCGCTCGCTAAGAAACAAAATCATTTTTCTTTCCGGTTGATCGTTTTGCACTGCCAACAGAGCAACTAAAACTTGAGCAATTTAGTTCTGAAGTAATAAAAAAAAAAAAAGAAAAAAAAAGGATAAAACCTATCTAATTAAGGCACTAGAAATAGCCAATTCGTAGTAATAAAAACTTAACACCTAACTATAAGCCAATATTGAATGATAAAAAGAAGACGCACTCGAAACACCTGTGCACTGCGTATGCAGTTGTCGCGACAGATTAAAAGCGATCCGTTTTCCAATTCAACGCTTGTTGCGACAGATTGTCGCAATCGGGAGGCAGGAAGACTCGAATTCAGATGTTGTAGGCGGTGACAACCGGCGCCGACGTGTCGTCGAGCGTTAGCAATGTGCGAGCAGACGTCTGCTGAGCAGCCGCTGCCATTGCAGCGCGCGGATAGAGGTTCCGGTGTTGCATGACCTCGCGATAAGGCGGCGGTGGTGTGCCCGGACAGGGTGTCGTGACTGGTAGTATGTTCGTCGGCGCCTGTGGACCGCCGACGCCTGTGCCCCCGTCTTCCGAGCTGCCCATGATCTCTTGCTGCCAGAGGTGCCTGTGGAAAATGTTTCGTTTTTTTATATATTATGCTTTCAGATGTTTAGTGAGGAGATCTGCGGTTTCCCCGAACGGATGATGAAACGCTGACGCGGTGATATTGTGCATGAGGCGGCGATTGGTTGTCGATAAGAGAACAAGATCTTGCAATTGTTCAAGGGCACAACAAGGTAGTTGCATTTTAAAAATTGAGGGGGATCATTGGAAATGAAAATGAGGATTAATTAATGATGCATGAATTAAGATTCATGATCGTCAATCAAGAAGAAACGTTCTATAAGTTTGATATGTGAAGCTGTTTATTACTGCATAATTTATTTTTCTAGATAGATAAAATATATGTACAATATAAAATTTAGATTACTTGTAATTTTAATTCAATATTGTCACGAAACTGAATGTTTGTAACAGATAGGTAATGAATGTACGTAAATATATGTAACTTAAAATTTTATATTCAAAAGATTAATGTATAAAATCTTTAATTTCGAATACAATTCTTTGTATCTCTTCTAGCATTCTTTTAATTTATAAATTGTATCTTGCACATTTATTTTATGTATCTAAAAGTATTGTTTCAAAACATGTAATTTTCATTAATTTCATTTATTTTGATACTTGAATTAAAGTATATTGAAATAATTTTTACATAAAATACAAAATCCCGTTGTATGAAAGAAAAAATTGAAAATAAAATTTATATATATACAATCGAAAATAGGCATTTTGCATGAAAATTAATTAATAAATGTATCATAAAAAAAATACGACATTACATACCGAAAAATAAAAAACTTCATTGTTTTGTTTCTTTATTACAATTAGTCTACAGGCACTACAATTGAAAACTATATAATTCAAATCTACTTAAGGATAATTCGAGCAACTCACCTAAGCAGGGAAACCCTTTGCGAGCTAGCATCAACAGAGTCTGCAGCCTCAGCGCGACGGATCCTCGGTATAAGACAGGAAATAGTCGTCGAGAGCCAGAGATACGTCACGACCATCGTCGCGCCACTGCCCAGCAGGAAACCGATGAGTAGGAACCAGAAGGGCGACACATTACTCAGAGCGCTCGCGAAAATTCCCGACGAGGCGTTATCGGCATTCTGCTCCTGCTCCTGGACAGCCTCCTCGAGTTCTCGCCATGACTCCATATCCCATGGATCCTTGCTGCTTCTCGACTCGGCCAACTTTCTCATATCGTTTTCCGCGCTTACAGTTTGCAGAGCGATCATGTTTTCGAATTTCGTGGTCACGGGGGAGGTCGGGCAGACCGTATCCGAATGAATATTCTTGCTGCGCATGTAGAGCTTTAGGTTGTACATCGCACCGTCGCAGGACCAGTAGTTTCTGAACATTAAAATTGATTAAAATAAATCAACGATGCATTTTAAATATTAAAAGCAATGAAATAAACATTAAAATAATTAAATATATTATTGTGATTAGTCTAAAGTAAATCATTATTTACTATCCACTTTAATTAATTTTACATTGTTTTACTCAAAGTTGCAAAGTGTGCATGAAAACGAGTTGAGAAGCTACTTTAAAAATTGTCAAACTGTTCCAAGCATGTAAATTGTAAGCATAATTTTCATGAAGAACTCGGACGATTTTCACTACAAAATTGGCGAGATATGCTTCATAGAAAATACATGGTTTTATAGATGATAGGTAAGTAATTTTAGTGACACACATTGTAACAACATGAAATCAATTTTGGTTTTCATCAAATTTTAATACTAATTATTTACCTTAAGAAATAGTCGTATTGTCATAAATTTTTTAAATTATTAAAATGTTAAGAATTTAAAAAAATGATTTCATCTTCTTCCATATATTCTTAAAGTTTATGCTTCAGAATAATTTTTAATTATTTATTTTAATAGAAATTTTAGTGATCAAAAGTCTATAAGATTCAGCATAAAACTGAATTCTTTAATTCTATCAAAAACAGATACTTGCGAAAATGTAATATAGAACTCTGCTCGTTTAAAGGATTGCTGTTCTTATATACACCAATTATTTATAAGAGCAACGCTATACAAATCATTTCGCTCTTGTTAATAAAACCTACTCTGTGATAACTAAATTTTTCAGATAGGGCATGGCGCGCAAAACATCTTGATTCAGCTCGAACAACATATTCTTCGAGAGGTCGAGTTTGCGCAGTTGTTTCAGTCCATTGAAGGTCTCTTTCAGCAAATGCCTGATTTTACAGCTGCTCAGGTCGAGCTCCTGCAACAAAATTGACGATTAGAGTCTGTTAAACGTGCAATTGCATAAAAGCAAAAAACAAGCATCATCTTTGTACGAGTGTAATGGCGATCAACGCATCACCAAGTATAGAATGGTCTCTTTATACGCGTGCATTACTAGCTCGAGGGGAGGAGATCGATAGAGTCATGCAGCCCTTTAAAAGGGGGATTTATGGGGCGCAGTGTGCTGCAAGTCGAGGCTTGAAAAACACACCGCTTACTCGTCTTCGACACACAACTGCAGTTCTTTCTCTCGACACGAGGTAATTTTGCATGCGCTTTTCTATTATACGAATATTGGACAAAATCGTATATTGTTGTCGGTTGACTTTGGTGTCTATAGATTGAGGTCGTTAAGAGGAAAATGCATCCATGCTCGGATGGAGGTTAATAGGCGCCGCACCGCAAGTGAAAAATTAATTAATCTCTCTATGTATGTGTGTGTACGTGTGTCGCTTATTATGCAAACAATTGTTGCAGTACATGTTTAATGAGAGTCTAGCGTGTGAATTTACAATTTCTTTACTCTATACGCTCGATGCGCTATGAAAATTTTACAACGCTTACAGAAGCCTTATTACTTATATTAAAGTTGAATAAATAAAAGACCAGCGTCAGAGAACCAAATTGCAATTTTATTTGAAATCTTAAAAATCGCGACGTTTCGAAGGTCTTAAAAAATTACCTTCCTCATCAGGCAATTCACACGGTTCTATAATTTTTAAGTAACCAGTAGGTGATCAAAAACTATAACTACTTTATTACTGCTTAACACATATTTCTTCCTGGGTCTCGCGAGCGGCATAAAAATCTATGCAGAAAGGAACTAATATTCGCGAGACCCAGGAGAAAACATCTACTACTTACTTAAAAATCATAGAAACATGTGTGTTTGACATCTATGGGCATTGCCTAGTGAGGAAGGTAATTTTTTAAGACGTTCGAAACGTCGCAATTTTTAATATTTTAAATAAAATGCAGAATTTTGAAAAATACTCGACACATACCTGGAGGGAATTGCTCTGTAGGACCGGTACGTGATGGTCGAATTTATTCCCAGCAAGATACAGGATCTTGAGATTCTGATTGTAGAAAAAGGTTTCCTTGGATATGAAATCGATGTGATTGTACGACAGGTCGAGGACCGTGAGATTTTTCAAATCCTGAAAGGCAGCCATGCCGATTTCGTTGATGCCGTTATTCGAGAGATTCAAGTACCTCAATCTCGTCAATCCAGCTCTCTGCAATAATAACGAGGAATTATAAATACATATAAAGTAGATTGCACAATTAAATGGTTGGACACGTGAAATGTAAACAATAAGCGCGCTTCTGGCAACTCTTTCTTCTCTCGTGTCGCGATTTATAAATTGCGTCCAATGACCCAAACAATCGTGACTCATTCACTCGGTGGATTTTATAGACGGTAAACAGTGCATAAATTATTGTTAAAACCTCGCAGGTGGATGCGATCGTCAATTCGCCTGCTGTTGCCATTGATGACTTTGGGATAGAAAATCGCCGTGCGTAAATTTTCATGTTGAGGACCAAGCGTTCCAATGTGTCAACGTAATCCATCCCAATCGCACATCGTCTATCATTATTTGAGTCTCTCTCTCTCTCTCTCTCTCTCTCTCTCTCTCTCTCTCTCTCTCTCTCTCTCTCTCTCTCTCTCTCTCTCT
>UELV01084507.1:0-11187 GCA_900490015.1 Megastigmus stigmatizans | reverse complement strand
TCCCTTCTTCTTGGTCTATATCGTTTTTTCCTCTTCTCGCGAGCGAGGTGTATTTATTGCTGGCTGTGTAATTAGTTAAGCACGCTGCAATGAAGTGGCTGAGCTTTTTGGGCGGATAACTTTTCTTGTTTTCAACTATTAGTTCTCTCTTAACTTTTGTTACTCGGGAAGCTTAATTTGAAGAGCAGCTTGGAAGTTTGACCTTTTTAAAAATCTTTTTACTATTAAATAAACGCAATCCCACTATATTGCGTTATTTTTCCTTTCAAGTAGTAGTAAATGGGTGATTGCAATTATACGCGACATAATTTTCGCAGCACCAAATTTTATTTTTTGACATTGTAACTTTTTGAGGGTTAAAGAACATTTTATAATATTAATCGCTACAATTTCATCCAATTTAAAAATATATGCGGTGCGCCGATGCATTGACTAAAACATTTTAAATCTAGACGTTGAAAGAATGTACTATTTTGGTATGTGTGAATAAAAATAATACCAAGTAATAAATAATAAAAAGTACAAAATAATAAAGAATTAAACAAAGCCTTTTAATAGGTACACACGAGGGGTTTCTTTTATTCCGAAAGTATGACAACGAAAAATACAGTTTGAGAATTTCTTGAGAGTCATGCATTAAAAGAAGATGTGGCTATAAAGTAACATTTATGATAATAAGAAAAGTCTTTATATGACTGTAGTATTCACGGTTCATGATTCCTCGTTTTCAGCTTTTTTTTCAAATATATATATTTCTTTAGTGAATACACGTCATCACAAAAGTCCTGCCGCTTCAGAAAAATTTTACGAGCGACTTTATGAGCTAGCTTCCATAAGATACTGTCTTCTTTTTACAACAGAAGAAAATTGCTCGTGAATCATCAATATATTTCTAGCTGATAGATTGTTAACTTTGGCTTGTCACTGCTCAATGAACTATCTTTTTTTTAGTTTTTTACAACTAGAAATCTACTAGACTTTCTTACTAAGAATTCTTCAAAGATCATTATTAAAAATTAAAAGTCGAAATAAAAATATAAATCATTATATTCAACAACTCGTCCACAATAATTTAGACAACCTAGTCGAGTAACTAAGAGCTCTGGTATATCTTTGACAGATATAGATTTAAATTTAGTTTAGTTTTAATTCGTGCCTTTGTATGAGCATGAATTACCACTTAAAAGTTAATTTATGAACTATTAACGTTCCATTTCACCTCAAATTCATCTCTTACGGCTTCGGCAGCCTCAGCCTCTGCTTATTAGCTTATTTCACATTCATTAAGACATACTGACTAACCTTAACTTGAAACGTAATTTCTCTATTTCATTTAGAACTTTACTAAGCATTTTCTGCCCTGTATTATTCTCTCGTTTTAACTTTTAATTTCATCTCCACATATCCTACCTCCGGTATATTGAATTATTTAATCAAAAGAATTTGCATTGTCCATTAAATTTATTTTAAGGTAATTAAAAAATTTAATAAGATTAGTTCCTTTAAAACGGCCATTAAATATTACCATTATGCACAAGTTATAAAACAAAGTATAATATATCTATTCACAAAAGATATTATGGGGTTGGTATTTAAATAAGTAGCATTTACCACATTTTTCATTCAAAACTATTAAAATTAATGTTTATCCACATTATTCTAAAATTCTAGAAGTAAATAATCGCTTAAGAGGCTTTACATAACACTTGACCCCTTGGATGGAATGTTCGTAAACTCGTACAAGACTCCTTCAAGCGAACGGAATCTTTGAACATTGTGCCAACATCATCGATTACCGGGTCAGTTGACTATAGATAGTTTATCGGATGCTATGAATATTCGATTTTCAGAATCTGGAACGCGTAAATTCTCATCATTAATATATGATTCGCTGTCGAACACTCTATATTAATGTTTTTATATCGATTTATGAAGATTTTTACATTATTTTTTACTTTTTTTTTATTTAAATCTCTCTACAATTTTAAGCGATAAAAGATTAAATGTTTTAAAATTCTTCCATTTTAAAATCGATTAAGAAATTAAATACGCACCGATAGATATTTACTGCGATGTAATTTTCTTAGAATTTGTAATTAATATGATACGCGATACAGATGATTATATACAACCCCAGAGCATAGGTATATTGTAACAATATTTGGTCAGCCTAATTAAAGTTCTATCACTTTCAGTATAAACGCTATTAAAACTAAAAGATGCATTATCTTCTATGATTATTTATGGCTCATTAAGGATAGAATTATAAGTCACTTACGTTATCATTCGCATTTATAGCTATTATCGATTTAATTTTAAAACAACAAATAAAATTCAAATATATAAAATTAAAATTTTGCCATGAATAGTGTTTCATTGAAACATGTTATTACTAGTTACCTTGAGTAAAATTGCGCTAATAATTAACGAAAACATATATACGATCATAAAATTAATAATCAATATTCTATAAAATCTAGAACGTTATAATGAAAGTTTCAGAGCTTTATTACTTTGTCTTTCAAAGTTTTAAATTAAATTTTCACCGTTAACGATATTTTAGCATTTTAATACTTTCTCGAAAATCCGTCGTAACGGCCATTGAAAATATAAAAATGTGCTTTGTCTGATCCAGCGCGTAAAACGGAAATTTTAAAATCAGATTAAAACATAGCGGACTAAAAATTCTTGTATAGATCTGAAAAATTTGTAGACTAACACGCGTGCGCGCACAGACAAAAAACGCCTAGGCACGGTAATATAATAAAAAGGTCACTTTTAAATATAACACGAGTGAGCGTATCAGCCGAGTATATCTCTAAATCTTGTCCAATTCGCGCTATTCGAATGGGTGCTGGCCAGAAAAAAGCTCGGGAGAGAGAGAAAAAGGGAGAGCGATAGAGAAAGCGAGCAAAAAAGCTTCTACGACGGAAAATGGAGGCGTCGCATGCAGGACGTCCATCCTGCGAGGATATCGCCGGTACCGAAGCAATTCTAGCAGCGAGACTCAGTGTGCAGTTATGCTCCCGGCCATACACGTATATATATTTATACGCGGACAATGCGATATATCAGGTCAAGAAAAAAAATCTCATCCCACAAACTGCAAACGAAGTGTACGCTTCCGTTGTTACTTGGTGGGGGGCTAGAGATCTGTGCATCCTGCTAAATAACGAGGATCGTTACTATACTTCGGGGTTCCATTTTTTTTAACTCCCTTTTCGGTTTTAGCGAGTGTCCGGCGAATTTACCGAATGAATGGTATGCTTTGACTACGGGCGCTATGCACCAGAAAGATCGACGATTGAAAATAGATATTCTTTAAGCGTTTACATTTAAAGTTATTTTAATATATTATATGCTTCTAAACAAAACTAAGAAACTGTACAATCAAAACTAAGCATATCCTAATTATTCATTTAAAACATTATTCTCTGGTATTGTTGGTAGCTTCTTCGTATAACACTAAGTCGTAGATTCTGGCAATTTAATTATAATGAATCATAAACAGTCATTTGTTATGATTTACTGAAGCAAAACTCGTAATAGCTCACTTTTGCGCATAAGTGCTCATAACTGCGAGTATTTGCGCATCGGTCTGCTAGATTGTGCGCCTTCCAAACTCAACATTTTTGACGTTGAAAATGTTTAGCTCGTTGAACTAACAAGGGGAGGCCATATCCTCCGGGTCACGGATTTGGCTGAAACTTTACAGGCATATTCTTTGGCGAAAAATTTCACTAGTTTCAATGGGGAGCGAGTTAAAGCGATTATTTTGAAAGTGCAATTTCAAACTTTTTTCCTTGGTTTTACTGGTTAATCCACCCAAAAAATATCAAAGCTTAATGTTTTAGTTTCCGATATGTTTTTTTTTTTTTTTTTTTTTTTTATGCGGATTTCACAAAACGTCGGTGTAATCCTATAAAAACTAAAACGCAGTTCAATTTTAAGAGTTTGTAAAATCAAAGTGAAAGTGTAGTATTTTTAAGTACCAGAAAATACCTTTCAATATTCCATTAAATTCATTTTTGAAATAATAGTCTCGTATCAGTCATATGGTTTACAATATTTGGAAGTAACGCAGAATCCTTGACCAACACTCTGTTTAAAACGCATAAAACATCACCTCTTGCCAACAACGATAAAGAAAAAACTATTCAAAAGAATCTTCCTCTCCGTAACGATCATTTAGTCGATGCAGCAAACACTGCCAAAACCGCAATTAAAAGTATTCTCCGTGTAAAAGTATTTTTCTCACGTAAGCGGTCGCGCGCCGGCATCGAGACCCGCTGCCACAGTCATCGTAATTCACGTTCGTTATACGCTGTGGCTCGGCTCCCACTAGCGCCTCCACCCACGCCGCGCCCCAGAGCCCCGCGGTACAGAGCAATTCGATAGAGGCGTCTCTCGTCGTAACAGCGGAATTTAGCTGAGCCCCTCGTAACGTTCTTGTGTCCGCGCGTTGCAGTCGATTGCCGAAAGAAGTCGCCAGCGGGAATCGGCATAACGCAGTTCTCTCAAATTGCTCCTCCACTATATATATGTACATCCGCACAAAGAGCGTTGATCGTCGCGCTCGTGTAACCAGTTAGCAAGTGGTTCGTTACACTGTAATAAATAGGCTCAGGCGCGCAGCCGTTAGCAGTGTACTCTCGAGGTAAAGGTTGAGCCTCGCGGCAACGCTGACAAACTGTCGCTCGTATAAACCCACTCCGCGCTCCCCCCCCCCCCCCCCCCCCCCCCCCCCCCCCCCGCGCCCCCCCCCCCCCTCCCTTCCCTTCCTCGCCACCCACTTTCACCCCTACGCCGGAGAAACGTGAATAGGGGCTAATTACGAGCCGTCGAGCTTCTGGTCCTCACGACGACGGCGCGAGTAAATGTGTAACCGAGAGTACGATGTAGCGCGACGTTTGTACGGAGAAACAAACTTGTGATTACGTTGAATTAAATGCTTACGTAAAAACTAATCCGCTGATTCCGTTCGTTTATGCTTTGCGTTGTGATTTTGAATGTTGGCTGCCTCATAAGAACGGAAGCTTCGAGGGATCGGTATGTCATTGCACGCTGTTTAATTTGAATCATTGCGAAATTATAGGTATGCTACCTAATCTGATGGTGCCAGATTTAAATCCTCCTATTAAATCATCCTTACAGTCAGTTATTTAATGCAAGTAATTAGACAAGCATATGCATTTAAGGTTGACTCACCCATACATCTACCGAAAAGTAGTCTTTTACTAAATCTGTAATAGTTAAGCATGTGAGGTGTTTCTTCAAGTTTTAGGTGAGTATACGATGTAAATCTTATAAAACTTTAATTTTAACAAAAAAAAAAATAAATTTATGTAGGTTTTAGAATAATAAATTTTTCTGCACTGTGTGTGCATCATAGTCAACACTTTTTTATTTTTCATCCAATTTAACTGTTTAAAAGCTTAAATTATTTATTAATGTATTTAGCATTCATTAACGTGAAATTTGAAGAAATACTCTTCACGGGGTATTATTATCGAATTTATACAAATTTTATACAAGTACAGTTTGTTTCAATACTTAATTTTTTCTATAAAATTGCCTATAATTCACTATGAAAAGTAATGTTTCCTCTTTTCTACTAGTGAATCGATGCGCAATACTTAATTAAACAATCGAAACTTTGTAATAGTTAATTTGTATGAAAAATAAAAAAGTTAGCTCATTTTATGATCGCATACAGTTCAGTAAAATTTGTATTTCTAAAACAGAGCTGTATCCATTTTCTTGTAATGTAAGTTTCATAAAGTGTATATCGTTCCCTTAAATGTGTTTTATATTTCTACTAAGCTGTGAACTATAAAAATGCCTCATTAATTAATTATTACAGATTTTGTAAAATACTAACTTTCGGCACAGATTGTACGTGGAATTCGACCTAAATAGTTAAAATATCGAACTGTCAACGTTTTTATGCCAGCTTTTGGATACAAGGCTTCCGTTTTGAAAGATGTTTTATTAATCAGGTTGTAATATTGATTCAAGATGATCATAATTACGAAGATTCACATTTTTCCGTCGAGTATATTTATTATAATATATTTATTCTGATGTTTTATTAAAGAAAATGTATATCTTTCCAAAAATATACGCTAACTATTACAGTAGTTCTAAAAATACTGTAAAAAAATAATCATTGTAACCGTAATTATTCATAAATGTTCATAAATGAAGGTGGCTCACACTGATGGGGATAAAGAGACCCTTCAGGGCGCTTTAAATCTTTTTCTATATTAATCGACAAAATTAGAATAAAAATAGTTAATTTTCAGTCATACATGTTTTTACATGTTTTTAACAATTTACGCATCATAAAATATAAAAATTAAAAAAATATATTTAAAAGGTTTAATGTTTTAGCATTCGATACGTATTTTTCTTTTTTGTTTTTTTATGGATTTTAAAAAAACACCGAAGTCGCCTTACTGGTTATACAGTTATATATTTTATCTTTTAATGAAATAAAAAATTGTCAAAAATTACAGGGGCCAACAGTAACTAATAGTATAGAAATATTAAAGAATTAAGTGACTCAAAGTGTTCGAGTGGTAGTTGCAGTAATTTTGGAAAAAATATTAAAATTCATGCCCAGTTCTGTTTCCACCTGAAATACAAATTTGCTTATACAAACCATAAACAGTTTATAAGATCGAGCATAATAAAAGCAACTACATCAAGCGCACTGCTCACAATGAAAATCTTTTATATGCAATGCTCTTTGATGAGAAGCATCCTCTAAAATTTACGCGTGGTTAATTACAACAACAAATCCTGTTCAAAACTCGAGTGCAGAGGATTCAACACGTTATCCAAATTTCATTTATCGAGGATTAAAATAACTTAAAGTCGCGCAAATCACGAGGAAATGTTCTCTTTTCACCCTCTCCTCTATACTTCAAATCGACGTGTTGCGGTTATTAGGTTTAATTAATGTATTGCCTGCACTCTGTTGTTTCCACCACATTTTCATGATTTACTATATGCTTTATGGTCATCCCTAAATATGCACTCGAACGTGTACACGCATAATTACGAGGAGGGTTAAAATTTTATGCTCCAAGCTTGCAAAGTGAAAAGGTACGAGTCTGTCGCTGTGTATACTCGGGCCAAAGAGAGACGCATTACGCGAACCCATTCTGTGTTGACCATACGAGAACGAGAAGAGAGCGAGAGTGGCATAAGTTTGGATGCATATGTCACACGGCGTTTATACAACATGCAACTTTCGTCATTAGGAGAATACAGTCTCAGCTGCACGGTTAATTTGTTTCCACTCGAGAGCAGCATTAAATTTCTGGTCAGCAGCCTTGATACACGCTCGCGCGTCTCTACCATATTCTATTTTACTATTTCCCAAAGCTTAGCCTGAGTACGCATTATACATAGTTCAGTCGCTAATTCGTTTTACATTTTATCATGATTTTCACGAGTTCGCTCAGTGCAGCTTGTATTGTAAATACGAGTATAATGTGTCGCACTCGGTCGCACTTCATTGCTGTAAATTTTGAATAGCTTAACTATTTGGAGCATGAAGGTGTTAATTATTATTTAAAATTGATCAACTAGATTTTCCAGTATGTAAGTTTGCTTGTAATTATGCGCTGTAATACGCAAACGATGCTGTTATTGTGCATTGATTAATCAATAATTTAGACAAATAACTATAACCATATATATTTGAATATTGTGCAATTTTCATGAATTAAATTTCCACAGTTGCAATAAAATCTATTTTTTACACGAATTTAACTGGAAAATTTAGCGCATTGAACAACAATATTTATGAAAAACGCTCGAATTTTCGACCAGCGCCAAAATCTCCAATTTCCTGGTAATTTCGCATATTTTGCTATAGGACGAAAACAGGTTGGCAGAGCAAGCTTACTAAAATATGCACGAATTAGGAAACATTAATTTTCAAAACCCACGAGAATCACTGAGCTATGGCGCGAAGGACGCCATTATAGCTATAGACCGTAAAAATCAACGACACTGTAACTCAAGCTCGCGTACTCGTGCAGCCGTGGCCGTGGCGGCAACGGTGACTCTCTCTTGCACCGGACAGTCGTGATATTCCTCCACTGCAAAGGGAGAGACGCGAGGGCAGGGCACAGTCACGGCACGTTTTCTTTCAAATTTACCGAGCAATATCGATGTGCCGGAGGTTGTAATCGCAATATTGCAGCTGCCGGCCCTCAGTTTCCCGCGGGGCTTCCCTGGTTCTCCGTCCAACCATTTCGAATAAAAGCGAAAAGTAAAATCGCAAACGATTGGCGGGATGCTTAACGCCGGGGTGCTGGACGCTGGATACGGTCACGTCAGTTTCAACGGATATATTGGCCCATCAACCACCATGATTATTATCTTACGCAATTCCCTTTCATCCTATTCGATTCTTCGTCTGCTTCCAACTGTGTTGCTACTGTTGGCATTCGATGCTATTATTTAATAGATGGCATTACAATTTCATTTCTGCGTCATATTTTAAGCTTCGATTGCGTTATTCGTTACACTATAGTTTTGAAAATTACGTTTCAGTTTAATTTGTATTACAGAGGAAACTGGGTAGATTGATATAATACTCTCATAATCAGAATATTGTTCTAGTACTAATGGTTAGTATTAGTGATTGCTTCGTTGTGTTTGCTACTGTATTTGAGAAAAGTGCTGATATCTCGAAATGAAATCTCTTGAATAACTGGGACCAGAAGTATTTCTAGAATCCTTTTATGAGAGAGCCCGACTGAGCCAAGTGGATAAATGTCTCATAAAGATTTTTGACGGTAGTGTGTACAAACATACAGGGAACTGTTTCTCGTATAAACTGCACAGATATGCCATTTAAGAAATGAATGTAGATAAAGAGTTATGAGATTCTGAAGTTTAAAACATGATACTGGGTCTGCTTCTCACAGCTTACTAAAAGAAATTGAACATTAACCTAAATAATTTTTGTCTGAACTCGATGTGAGGCCTACTGTGTTTAAATATTAGTTTATTTCAGAAAGATTATAGCAAAACCGTTATTCGCTTGCTTTGTAATTATAATTATGATTATAACGTTCAATTCAATTTTATTAACAATTATAACTTCATTTATTTATTATTATAGATAATTGACTAATATTCTTTCAATCAAAGGTGAGATAGTAAACCCAAGAAAACGAGCGAAGATAATTATCTTGATGAGTATGATAATCACACGAGTTGAGATACCCTGAGCGCACGTGTTGCGTAAAATATTTTTCCATACAACGCATGCAAAATCGGCCTTTGCGCACGGGGTGTGGAAAAGAATCTTATTTCACTACCTTTATACTGAGAAAAATCCTTAATATTTTTAGGATTACGTAAATACAATAAACTCTTATTTAATTTAATATCATAATAATATATGTATATATTCAAAAGAAAAAAATGTATGAGAGAATTCAATTATTATACAATAAACGGAATTATTATAGTACTCAAGTTCACAAAATAGAAAAAAATAATTTCAGAGACATTAATGAAATTAATTAAACTGATAATTTAACGTCCTAATTTTTACGCGAGAGAAATAAATTACTTCACTCGTTTATTGATTAGCTTCCTTGCGCATTATTTACGCTGTTTTAAAATATACATTGATTAAATTTAAAAACATCTTTCTATCACAACTCATCGATTACACTTCGCTAAAGCATGTCATTCCATTGTTTTAGATAATAGCCGCAGCCTCGCTCGCAACCATACATACAATAACCTACATTCTCGAAAACACAACAGCACAACAGAAAATCGCACTTTCTTCGTCCGCCTGCTGTAATTTCTTGTTGTTGTGTGCATTTCGCGTCGTCCTTATGCACTATATATCCTCGGTCTCTGTCCACTTCATCCCCGAGCTCCGCTGTTGCAGCAGATACGCCAAGCTAGCATTTTACGCCGGTCAGGCAATTCCGCACACTTCGGCTTGAAATTGTCTAATGGCTCGTGAGGCGGTGCAGCATCGAGTGGTCGCGCATCGGCCCGATGATCCAGCTATATCCCAATGAAGCGTATTACCGACGGACTGATAGATCCGACGCTTGTCCTCTCTCTCGTTTCGTGCAGCTTAGTTTCGCGTGAATTCGCCGGATATGCGCGCGTCTGAGGATATGTGGATGTAGACACTCATTCATGGCTCCGTGCATAGTATAATACTTTTGTGCATTCTTGCCATCGAAATGGCTTTGAATGTTATTTTTGATAACCCTTTGCTCCGTTATTGAAAATATAGAAATATTACCTTTGCCTGCATTAACATTGGTATAGGAAATAAGGAAAATACTTTTAGTGATCGCGAAGAAATAATATACATTGGGATCAGTATAAAAGAAAGACGAAAAAACGGAAAGACAAATATAAGAGAGATGTAAAAAATGAGTCTGATAGATCAGCTCTTGCACTCCATGTTTACCAGATACACCATAACATAGAATTTGATAAAATTGAAATTATTGATCAGGAGAAGAGCAAGAGTAAAAGGGAGTTTTCGGAAATCTTAAGTATCTTTTACCACAGTAATACATTGAACAGAATTGAAGACACAAACTGCTTGAGAAATGTATATAAGTATACTCTAAGTTTAATTAAGTGTCACTAGTAGGTAACGGTTTATCTAACGGTTTCTAACGGACTATCACAATATACCTTTGTTTTCAACGGTCGAGTATGTTGGGTGCAGAGTTTGATGTAATTTCATTTTTCTCCTTAGCCTCGCGGATTTTACACCTTAGGCATAGTTTCTATGCCTCCTCGCGAGATCCAAGAAAAATTAATGATTAGCATTTTTTAAGTATCGTAAGTTCGGCCTGTATTGATTTTAGTTCTTTTAGTTTATTTATTTAAAATTTTTTTTAATAATTAAAACTTTCAACGATTTAGTTACCCTGGTTAACTATAATTTTTAATGTCTTTAAAAGAGAATCTTATGTGTTAATACCCCACATAGCATGAAATATTTCTGCAAGGTTTCTGCAAGGTTTCTTTGAAAGGTTTGAAACCTTTCAGAAACATTTCACTGAAAGATTTTTGAAATATTACTATGTCCGTGCAGAGAACCTGCAGAAATATTTTATGGAAACATTGTAGAAAGGTTTTCCAGAAACATTTCTCGAAAACCTTTCTACAATG
>UELV01084504.1:0-23043 GCA_900490015.1 Megastigmus stigmatizans | reverse complement strand
CACTGGGGGTGTCTAATCACTAGTACATGTTCTTAAGGGGATGTGCGACCCTCGGAAAGATTCCTACCTTACCGGTAGTGTCCGTAATTTCGTATTGAATAAAATATATAAAGATAGCTATTAATTTTCGGAAAAAACGCTCTGTTACGACCTCAGAAATTATGTAAACATTATGTCATTGCAGTTTCATAAAATTCCATGCAGGATTCTCGAAGATTTTTTTCCTCGAAAATTTACACTACCGGTAAGGTAGGAATCTTTCCGAGGGTCGCACATCCCCTTAAGTGTCCATTCACTGGGTCTTTTACCTTACCAGTATACTTATTAGGTACTAAGTAGGGGAGATCGGGGCATGCCTGGCTGGCAGGGTCACTTTGGCAGTTAAAATTTTATTATTTAATAAAAATATTTTTGAATTTTTATTTTTATTACTAGATCTTTTGTCAACAACGCTTCTTTTTATGCATTTAAACTTATAGAAATAAAATATTTTTTTAATATAAATTGAGGTTGAAATTTAGAGGTCCGTCTTGCCGACGGCAAGTAGTTTTCAGTCGTTCGTTAAAGTTATTAATTTATATTGATATATAATTATGAAGGGTGCATTAAAATGCTTAGCTTGCACGAATAAAGACAAAAAAGTTATTATCATGTACAAAAAGAGTGCTTAGCGGGGTACGTTTGGCGTGAGGAGCTCGGTGACGCTGTGGACGCCGAATCAAAACAAACAGTCATAACCTCTTTCGCGCATTTCGGAGCAGTGGCACTTCGGCTTCGCGAATATTAAGTCCTGATAATTGACTTAATCTAAATTATTAGTGTTAGTTTAATGGTTAGGAAATATAAAAAAACAAAACAAATAAACTCTCTTGGACTTAAATACATCCACCAGACCGCGCAAAACGTGCCCCGCTGATCTGCCAATACCCCGCTAATAGAATTGGCGGGGCACGCTTGGCAGTTTTCTTTTATAAGAGATAAAAAATACTACGTGCCCAAATGGGTTTAAACGTTATGGAATTCGATTCTTAAAGGAATAAGGTAAAGTAGGTAATACCCGAACAGTTTTAAAGGTACTAAATTTTTATCCCTAATTTTCGAAATAAATTTGTTAGTTTTCGTAGATTTTCTTATTTTTATTATAAAACTAAGACTTTTTAATGTTGATTTAGTAATTACTTTTTTTTTAGTAGTCTGTAGAGTACATGCAAAGTAACTAATAATACCTAATATGTAAATGTAATTATTAATATTTTAAGAAACAGTTATTTTTATCATTTTTTTTCAAAACTAGGTAGGTAAATAGTACATTTCGACACGGGGGCGGAAGAGGATTATTTCACTCACGAGACGTTTTTCGGCCGAGCGAAGCGAGGTCGAAAATTCGAGTGAGGGAAAAATCCTCTTACGCCCTAGTCTCGAACCGTATTTTTCATCACGAGAGCCGTAAAGTCGCATCAAACATGCGATTTTGTGGTTAGAGTGACGAAAAATACTTTTAACGCTATCCGAGGCCGGTGCTGGAGAGCGCGCGCGCGCGGCGCGAAACCGGCGAAACACCGAATTTCTTCAAGAATAATCATAAGTATTAAGAGAAGTTGATTCTGATTTCTGACAGACAGAGACTAAACTTTATTTTATCGTTCAAAATGTCACTCTGGGTTGACAAATATCGGCCTACAAATCTTGGTAAATTAGATTACCATACAGATCAAGCTCAGCGATTAAAAAACATGGTGAATAATTTAATTTTAATTTAAGAAATAAAGTTAAGAATTGAGGTTAAAACATGAATTTACGCGGGAAGTTACATAGTCTATCATACATATATAAAAATATGATAGATACTCTAAAATTTAATTCTTTACAAATCATAACACTTTAATTAAAATTAATGACAATAAATATTATTTCTTTTTTTATTCTTAATAGCTGTTAAGGAAATATATATTGTGATTGTATGAAGATAACAATCACTGTATGTCATTTGTTTTTGTATTTTTATAGGTGCAACAAGGGGACTTTCCTCATCTGCTAGTGTATGGACCACCAGGAGCTGGAAAAAAGACCCGAATAATGTCTATACTTAAAGAACTTTATGGTAATGGAGTTGACAAACTACGGATGGAACCTATGCAATTTGAGGTTTGCTATTTTAATTATTTTTCTAAATTTATGATAATTATGAATGTATTTATGCTATAGACACCATCAAAGAAAAAACTGGAAATTATGACTATTAGTAGTAATTATCACATAGAAGTAAATCCTAGTGATGTTGGAATATATGACAGAGTAGTTGTGATGGATCTTGTAAAAACTACAGCTCAAACACATCAGATAGATCCTAGCGGTCAAAGAGAATTTAAAGGTATTATTATTGTACTGTATTGCATAAGATAAATAATTGAACAGTTTACAATAAGTAGAAAATTAGAAAAATTTATAATTCTAAATATTTTTTCATTCATAATTTTAAACAAACAAATTTATTTTTATATAAACACTTAAATTAAAAAAATGATTTTTAATACATATCCATGTTACATTTTCAGTGGTATTGTTAACAAATGTTGATCATTTAACAAAAGATGCACAGCATGCACTTCGTCGTACTATGGAAAAATATGTTGCCACTTGCAGATTAATTCTTTGCTCTAACTCAACATCAAGGGTCATGCCAGCAATAAGATCGAGATGTTTAGGAATTAGAATCCCTGCACCAACAATAAATGAAATTAAAAGTATTTTGCACTCAGTAGCTAAAAAAGAAGGTCTCACTGTTCCTGATGAACTTACTACAAGAGTTGCTGAAATGAGTGGAAGAAATTTAAGAAGAGCTATCTTAATGCTGGAGGCCTGTAAAGTTGAACAGTAAGTACCTTACATAGATGATTCATTTGATAGTCTAAGATATTTTAAAAGATGAGAGGAAATAAAAATATATGCTAAGAATAGTTCTTTGCATTAAATTTATTAATGAACAAAATAACCATTAAAAGCTAATTAAAACTTAACTTATTTTTAAACATTTCATGAATTTATATTTTTTGCAATATCAAATATTTTTTGCATAGGTATCCTTTTACTGCAGATCAAAAAATTACAGAGCCAGACTGGCAGGTATATATTAGGGGGATTGCGAATCTCATGGTCACTGAACAAAGTCCAAGGAAATTGTTGGAAATTAGAAATAGATTTTATGAACTTTTAACACATGCTATTCCTACAGATTTAATATTTAAAGGATTGCTACAAGAAGTTACAAGGAATTGCGATGTACAATTGAAAATTCAAATTGCAACTATTGCAGCAGAATATGAACACAGAATGCATTATGGATCAAAAGTCATTTTTCATCTAGAAGCCTTTGCGGCAAGATTTATGGCAATATATAAAAAATTCATGGATGCTTCTTTAGCAGAATTTATGTGAAAATACTATTAGAAACTCTATTTTTAATGATTATGTAAATTAAATTATTACACTTTATGTAAGATATTAAGTTGTTCGAATACTTTTTTAATAAATAACTTTATTTTATATGGTACAATGTTTAAAATGGTAATTCATAATGAATTTCACGTAATGAGATGCTTACAAAGCTGCTACAATTAATGATGCAAGACCTGCAATACCAACTACAGTCCATCCAGTCTTATAAACTTCTTTAATTGTTAAAAATTTGCCCATGTCCCAAGCCTAAAAAGTATTTTAAAGTTAATTCAATTGACAAATTGAATTATATTATTATAAACAAAATTTTTAATACCAAGTGCCTCAATCCATTGAAATAATGGTAAGTTAATGGGTAAACAAACATTGCCTTTCCCACATAAATTAATGCTGATGGCAAATTCCAAGCAGCAATACTTGACACCATACAAGGAATTCCTCCAGGAATAAATAATGTACCTAATGTAAGTAAATTAATCTATATTATTAATGACATTATTGCTTACTTATTAATACTATTTATACCTTATTAAGTTTACGTAACGTACTTTTGCACCTTTTGTAAAAAGATATTAAATGGCACTGGGACAATATTAAGACCTAATGAACTTACATGGAGCAATAAACAAAGTAAATATAATTACCAAGACCTAGGATCATTACGTATGAACCCAAAATAATTCCAGTTGCCCGATGCGACACAGATAATATTGACGTAAGTTGCAGTTCATATATTGTCAAATGAGGAGACATCGGCCTTTTAAGACGCATATTTTTCTCATCGTGAGTTTCAGTGCATGTTGTAGCTAGTGCTGGCACTGTAGAATGAATATTCATTGAACTGTAAATAAAAATAATTTTTTAATATAATTCATTTGAATGCAGCATTTTTTTAAATATTAGGTTATTGTTATATAACTTACCTGGAAGTATATAAACAACGAAAATTGCGAGGATCGAAAGTACGTCTGGATAATAGTCTAAAAATACATTTTTCAAAATTTATTACTTTGTACTGATGATACAAGATAAAAGGTACTTATATTCTATTATTTTTATTAATAATCTAAAAGCTTTGTCAACAAACAGTTACCTTGTATAAATCAGCGCCATATTTATGTGAGAAATTGTACTGAAATAATAAATAAATACGTTTTGTTAAAAAGATAATTTAATTTTGAGAAGATTTTATTCTAGTCAAATATTCTCATAGTAAAAACACATACTTATTATATTACTTTGTATTTTCGTAGCTATGAGCGATACCCATACATCAGTCTGAAGTAAGCTGGAATATCTTACGGGAATGAACTCACTAGCAGATTAGGTTCGAAATATTCGAACTAGATTAATAAAAAAAGTTCGAATATTCGATTCGATTTTATTATAAGTATATATAAGTAATAATATGGTATACTTATAGAGACGCAATGTAAATATTGTAATAGAAGTCCTATTTGTGAAAATCAGCTCATGTTATTAGCAATGAATGTTTCCTATTATTAAAAGTATATTTTTGTTAAGAATTAGTAAAACAAAATATGCATTTTAATATCTACACTTATTGCAATTATTACTTTTTTCTAATATTCAATTCTGTAGATTTCCGTTGATATTATAGACATATTTCTTTTATTACTCCCATATACTCTGTTTTTTATTTATTAGAAAAAATAAGTAGCTGCAAAAAGTAAGATACAAAATAGTTCTTAGATAAGTATCTGAAGTATCTTCCTTAATAAAATAAATGATAATAAAAATCAAAATATAATTTCAGTACATTCTAGCAATTCAGATATTTTTATCATTATAGGTATATATTGCAAATGAGCAAATGATCTGGAAGCGAAGTCATAATAATAGATATAAAAAAGGGTTAAAAAAGACTTATAGCTTATTGTACAGCAAAAAAAGGAATTAATAATAAGTAAAAGTTTGTAATATACTTATTTATATTTAATATTGGTATATTGACAGTTTCATTACATACGTACACAATGAACTCTTCAAGTTCATAGAATTAGATTAAATATGTTAATTACAATTACAACATGTGTGATGATATCCATATGTGTCAATGATAACTAATGCACACAAAGATGATCATTTCCGTGGATAAATATGTATATTTATATTAATTCAATTTTCTCATAAATCAATACATTTCACATTTATGCAGAGCATGTACAATTGTTTCTAAATATTTAAACAAGTATCCACATTATCAACTCAACAAAAAACTTTTGTTCATAACTAATATTTGACAAAGAATTTAAAACTATACCAGCAGATGTTTGTTTATAGTATATTATTCATTCATTTAAAAAAAAAATGTACAGTAAAAAATTTCAAAAAAATAATTTTTAATATTTAATAGAGTTTTTAATGCTCATTTTTAGTTTAAAAACTTATTTTTACTTATTCAATTAAGTAAAATAAGATTTATAAATAAAATATTAAATTTATTCAAGAAAATTAATTTTTCGAATTTGTTACTGTACATTTACGCTTCAGCTGCCACTACACTTACTTTTTTACTTTTAAAATTAACATCAAGTACTGAACATTTTTTTACAGTCGATTATTGGCCTTGACGTTGTCATTGACAGAGTCACGTTCTTTTACTTTTTTAACTTGAATATATACTAATCGTGGGAAACGTAGTTTATATAATTAGGCGGATTGCACAATTCCGCGTATCTACCAACATCAGTTTAACAATCATTCTCTAATCGACTTTGCTAAATATTTTTCGATGATGTTTAATAAACACGAATAAACATTACCTAGCCGTGCTATATAAACGACAGACTTCAACCCTATCTACCTTTTACACTTTTTAATGATGTACAAATTGAGTGGCTTTTACAATAACAATAACGCATACAATACCGCTGAGTAGTTGTGGTTTCAATTCCTTCAAAATAAAAAAAAATAAATCAGATATAAATTATTAACAGATACTTCATGAACATGTACAATTACGAACAAAAAATTTAGGTGATCATACTTATGTATTTGATATGATGTATATAATTTATAAATAATTTACTTTTCTTTCTTTGAGAAAGTGAGACTCAGCATGACTACTTATCATAAAAGATATATAAAATTGCATAGAAATCATATTCAATTTCATAGATACAATTTATATATAATTTTATATGTTTAGTGGATACAATTCAACATGACCACTAAGAATCGCATTTTTACTGGAAACAAAAGGAAAATTCACATATGCTTGATTTAAATTAAATGTACAGTTCTTGTATCACTACTAACAAACAAATGATACACAGCATTCGTACAAGCACCCCTTCATCTTGCGCTTCTCCTCAAGCTTAATGAGTCTTTATTTTTTGCTTATACTAAGTTTTCTTCTTTTATTATAAGCTTAAATCTAAAATGTACTTAAGGAGGCCACGTTCAAGCTGACTGATGAAATGAAATTCGTTATTCGCTAAATCTTAACGAGACTTGGGTCAATGTACGAAAGGTCTTTTGTTAGGAAGTAACTGCCTATGATTTCCATCAGAAAAATTTCTCTAAACAAGGAAGTGAAGAATGGAATTAAATCATTTATTTCTGGGATACTTGGACAACCTACCAAAACGTACAATTGGAGTATTTTATTAATTAAAGAAGAATCTATAAGAAATGAAATTCTTAAATATTCCTGCAATATATATTATCATTTTCCATTAATCCTTTTTATTACTTTTTGGCCATTTTCAGCAACTTAAATAATATAAAGAGAAATTAATACCAAATTTTTCATATTTTTCTACAACTAAATTGTATACATATAAATATAAAATAGATCTTATAATTTTAAATATTCCGAAAAAAATGACTTAATTATATTTGTATCTTTAGAGAAACATCTCTGAAGGAGAAAACCTTATCATCTACATATGAGATGACTACCATAAGCTATTCTAATTTTATTGGAAACATAACCAGGACATCAACAATAATATTCAAACCTCAAGTTAAACAGTATATTAAAAACCAGTCCCCAAGTCTTTCATTCTTAATAAATACAAATTACTAGAAACAAAAGGAATGTCTAGGAAGAAATTAACTTTCTTGGTTTCAATTGAGTGTTTTTCAGCTAGTCTTTGATCATGGCAAATCTTATTAAAAGAATGTATGATAGATTTTTCATTTTTCATTAGCCTGGTGTATTGAAATATACTATTAATTTATAGTTTTAAAAGTCTTAAAAATTTTGTAAAAACTAATGCTTAGTAAGTTCATGAAACAACAATAATTTTATCACATTTTAAAATTGTGTTTCTTTAAAAAAGAATTTTTTAAAATTGAAGCCAGACTAATGATGTTAATAAAAAAAAAAAAAAGGGCTCGGTAACTGACATTATCATAAAAATTTTACACATTAACAAATTCAAATAAATTGGTATCGGAGATTCTAATAAAAAATACAGTATGAAAATGTAAGCACTTTCATCTCTCTGTCATTTAAAAATGTATAATTGTGTAATTTAAAAATTAAAAACGAGTATTGTATAAAAAAGATAATTACTTTGTAAAGAAATCAGTGCTAACAATCTAAGATGTTCGAAGACAAATTGGAAGAATTCAGTTTGAATAATCTTTAATGGAGATAAAGATCGTTTCTGTTACTTGTTGGAAAAGCGTATGGGAAAACAAAAGTATGTTTATAATGATAAATTTCTCACTTTTACTATTCTTCAAAATCCATTATCACTATACATTCTTAATCTTTCATTTACAATGTAGTTTATTAAAAATTGCAGATAATTTTTTGGAGTATACTTTATAATATGTAAAAATCCATCAAAATTTGAAAAAAAAAAAAAATTTATTTCCGTTAACGTTTTTCCTTAAGCATCAAGAAACTATCTGATAAGAATTTTTTTTTACAGTGATAAATAAATTCTTGCATCATGCATACTTCAATAGACATTCAAGTATTCTTGTAAGTAAAATAAGTCTAAAAAAACTTTGCTTGGTTTATATAGTTGATATCACGCGTTGACATTCAATGGACTGTTTCTAAAGTCAGACGTTGCTGTCAGGTCTTTCGCTTAAGCCCATTGGCTGAGCATTTTCTACTAACGTTGACTTTGTGTTGGATGACATTCCCTGTGAATCAGTAACAACCGATGTTCTCATTTCATCTCTCGATGCCCTGTAAAAAAAATAATTAGTGAAATTGATAACTTTTATTGCAGTTTTAGGCATGACCACTACATGGTAGTGCCTTATTAAATTTTGTGATATTATGTGATTACATTTAATAGCTACATATACATAAAGATCTAAGGCAAGCTACATAAATTAAATAAAAAAATTAATTTCATTCAACATTCTCTGAAACAGTGATAAATAAAGCATGAAGAACTATTGGTATCACCTTTCTCTGAAATAAAAATTGATTACTTGAAAAAGACCTGAGGAGAAAAAATTAAAAATAATTTTATAAGAGCAAGCATTCCTAAAAAGCAAGTGAATATTTATAAAAGACTTTGGAACTTATGTTAAATGGACTTGAATCAGCTTTAATATTTTTATTATTAAATTGGTTATTAAAAGATGATATTTACTTTTCCAATTAATCAGAATAATAAAATTAAATTTTAATTTTAAAAATATAATTACAAAAAATAAAAATGTTTTAACAGTTTTGAGGGTTAGTATTGTGAAATATTAAATAATAAAAGTATCTCAAACCATAAGATTTGCCCATAATAATGTAAAACTTTATATTGATGATTTGAAAAAAGATTTCACAATGTTTAAGATATTATTTTTCAGACATATAATCTGAAAGGTACTTAAATTCATATTTTATATTATATTTTTTAAATAATTTGCTATCAAACTAAAGTTCCTAGTATCTCTATCTAAATATATTAGACATACAAACTAACAGACAAAACTACAAGGTAATATACACTAATGGGTTCAAGCATGTTTGGGAAATTATGGAGTGTGTTTGTATTATTGCCTGGTTAGTGGAGTAGTGCGATTAATGTTTTTTCAGCTTATGTTGGTCTCCAAACATCGGGGTCCTCCATGAGTGTAGTATGATGATCACCAGATGGAATTGGCTCTTGCGGAGAGCCAACAGCTGATGTAGGTAGGCCTGTTGCGTCTGGTACACTACCTCTGTTATTTTATACATTTCACAATTACATACACTCTCTTTTAAGTTGGCCTTAGCTATTTTTGCATATAAGCTTAATGTAGATATAAGAGAAAATGTGATGAAAGTTTGTTCTTATAAAAAATTGTTCTATCTATCTAAGTATATTCGGTACTGTAATATTTACAAAACAAGAAATATATTTTGATAGAATGAACCTTAGAATTTTCTCTCTTAAATGATTTTCATACATAAAAATAAAATACTATGTGATTTATTCGATTTTAAAATAATGTATGATTTATATTGTTCTTTTTATTAAATCATTAATTAAGTATTAGTTTAAGGGTAATAGATGCTGTCAAACGATCATCAGATAACCAATTGCAATTTTTTTTAAAAAAAGTTAGAAACTTAGGCTTGCTGATAAAACGTCAAAAACACTTGGGTCTATGTAACAGAAGAACATTTATTTGCACGGCCCAGGAGAAAACATCGTGTTCTAGAAAACGTCTAGAGTCTCGCGAATAGAAGTTACTCTTTGCATAGTTTTCTTGCCCCTTGCGAGGCCCAGGAATAAGTATGTGTTAAGCATCGAAAGATAGCTATGGATTTTGATTGGCTAATTTTTTAGTAATTGCTATATAGAACCGTGCGGGTTTGACGTTTTATCAGCAAGCCAGATGAGGAAGGTAGTTGGTGAAGATCTTCGAAACGTCGCAATTTCTAAGTTTGTTAAAATAAAATTGCAATCGATTCATTTATTCAACATGTATTAATTTTTTCCAAAATTTCGCAGTAGTAAATATAATAAATGATAGATATTCAGTCTACTAAATAATCAGGTTTGATAATAATTTTATGCTAGAAACAACTTCAAAATTTGTATCTTAGTTCAAGAAAAGAAAATTTATGTATTTAATTTAAATTATAGTACTTCAAAAAGGTGAATTATTTAAAAATATTTTTTTAAACTATTTTTCTTTCATTTTTGTTTAGTCACACTCAAAGTTGTATTTACTAGATGTTATTTACAAAAACAGTTGTTAGTGAAAATCTAATAATCTTATTTAAACTTGATTTAAAAAAAAATTAAAATAAATAGAATTTTTTACTTACTTTTTCCCAATGGACATCATTCCATAAACAACACCAGTAGCAAATATTAATCCACTCCCTAATATAGAGCTCATACCAGGACAAAGGAAGATTGCTGGAAGTGCTAACCTGTAATTATAAAAAATTAGAATATAAATATTCTTTTTAAAACTAAAAATGTATTAAATCATAATGATAAAATAAAGATTATTATTATTATAATAATCATAGCTAAAAGTAAAATTCAGATTAATGTTAAATACAACAGGAAACATGATACAGATTTTTTCCTGATTCATATTCCTTGCAACCTTTAAATAGGCATGTATCTCTAGTTTTCTGAAAGAATTGCATCTTTTATATGTAAAATAACCTGAAATAATCTTAAAATGCATATTTCTATAAGAGCCTATATTAAATTTTTTAATTTCTTAAATTGTTTTTAGAATTTTAAGACGGTTACCCACTTCAAATATGGCATACACATAGTTATGTGTGATGTCTTTTATTCTGAATTTTAACTATTTAGTTAGTTTTATGAGAAGTCAGAGGAGGTTTTTCAAGGCAATTTAAAAGCTTTTATTATTGGAGTATAATGAATCAGCTATGTTTTCTTATTTATTTATTTTAATTTGAGTTTTTTTTGCAAATCATTATATATTGCAATAATATTATTATAAAATATTGGGAATCCAACATAAATAAAGAGAGATAAGAAATTTCCATAGTTTTCGGACAATACCAACTACAACGACATTGTAAAATATTAAATGTTTGAATCATTCAATTAAAATTTTTCATACAACAATGTCATCTAAAAATGACTCATTTAGTTTTCAAGTGTATATTTAGTTTTTAAAAGCATTAAATTAATAATAATATTTAAAAATATACTTACGTGCAATAAGCAGCTGCTCGATTCCAGTAAGGTCTCTTGTCCACCCAATCACTCAGTTGCTGAACAAAGTCAATAAACAAACAACAACAAGGTGCTTCAATTGTAACAACTAGAAACCCAGCAACCATCTGCCATAAGCCACCTAAAAAGCAGTCCACTTGTGCAAGTAAAATTGAGGCACAGTTCCATGCTCCCAAGAATATGGCAACTAAAATGTATGAAAAAAAAAAAAAAGGAATATATTAATTAGAAAATTATTAAATAGAAAGTTAATGTTTTTGAATTACAGAGTAAAAGAGTAAGCAATATAAATGTATATTTAGCATTCTTAACTTTAAATTTTTAAAACTTATAGAAATATATTTAAAGCATAATATCCTAAATAAAACTAAAATTTTAAATTTTAACAAATAGAATTACTAGTAATTATTAAATAAAAATAAATAAAATGCATACAAGATAACCCATGTGAAATAAGATGCATTATTTTGATTGGTCATCTATTAATAGACCTCTTTGTTATAATGTTCAATTAAAGAATAGGTATACGCTTTGTGTACTTCTTTATTGTTAAACTAATTGAAATCAATAGCATGTATGATTTTAAAATGCTGTTTTGTTGTGCAAATGAATGAATTACTAAAATCTTAAAACAAATGGATACCTATATCATATTCACAGCATTTGCAACTTACTTATTTCAGATAAGATACCAGAGTACTGCAGGATTGAAGATTCTTTTTATAAATTTATTAAGCATATGGCTTAGAATAAGGTATGTTTTTTAATTGTTATAACCATTAATTTGTTTTTTGAAAGTAAGATGAGAATGATTAAACATATATAAGTCTAAGACTATATAAAAATAAAGAAAAGTAGAATTGATGTTAGGTTAAGAAATGTTATAAAACATAAAAGGTATTTAAATAAAGATTTGTCATTAGTAAGTTGTTAGATACGAAGACTGATTCTTCTAGTATTGTCAATTTTTTTGCATGACTGAAGTAAATAATAATGTACTAAACATTATACCATTAAAACAATAATATAAGTTTAGTTTATCACAATTGATAGTACATAGAGAAAGTAATCCAGATGATTTCTGAGATAAAAAAAAAAAATTTAGTAAGTCTCTTTTCAACATATTTTTCTAGCATAAACAAATAACATAAATAATATTTAGCCAAGTTCAATTAGAATCAGATTTTATGGAATCCATTAGATAAAATTAGAACCAAGAATCGCGCAACAAAAAATTTCTGACTCATAAAGAAGTTGTCATAAATAAAAAAAAAAACTTAGTGGAGTATTTTAGACTTGTAAAGAAGGCAGAGAGTACAAGACAGATAAATAAAGAAATGCAAGCGACGGCTCCGAAATAGTATCCATAAAGGAAGTGGCATTTTAATGTCATTACTGAAGCTTCCGACGGTGCCGAGGCCCCGACCAGCATATTTCATCCACCAGGGCACGTCATCCTTGGCCGCAGGGTCCTGTCCTGGCTTCTGCATGATTGCCGCCAACTTCTCGCTGAACGACTGTAAGCGTGTGCGTCGAAAGGAAAAAGATATGCATTAGCCAGACAATTCTCAAGTACAAGTAGTTCCGAGAGCAAGTGGACGCAGAAAAATATACTGCTTATGCATAAGGGACTCACCATTTTTGGGCTTTCGACACGCAGTCACAGAACACACACACGCACGCACGCACCGACGTCCGCCTCCTCGCCGTCAGCTGACAGATGACCGCGCGGGGCCGAAAATCTCACCGAAACTGCCAGCAGCGGCCAGCGCGGCGCACTCAACACACACAACACGACGACGACGTCCGACGAGGTAGCCCCTATGTGAATAATGTGACGTGCAGAAAAATCGACCCCCCTGGCCCTCTGCTCCAATGGGGTTTCGGCCGTTGGTGGCGCCACTGGTTCGTTCTTTATCGAACTCGCGCACCACGACGTCGACAATATAATGCTCGCACACCGCATAAGCTGCACATAACGCTGTACAAATTACAATGTACCTTATACATACACGAGTATTGACAATGCCTTGTAGATGGGGGCCTGGAGGGGCTTGCGCTTTGCGCTGAACAAGGCTAAAAAAGCGGAACGATACGAAAGTGTACACCTATCGTAGACTAGAATCGTACTCTCTAATCTATATATTATAGGTGGAAAGGTGTATAGTGTATGATTTTACTATCGAATAAGCATTTCTTCGATGATATACCTATATTGCACTCATGGTTCAAATATTTAAGACACTATATGATTCAATAAATGAAACTGATTAGATTTAGGCTCTTTAATTTTTTCATATATCTAAGCGATATGTATTTATTTTCACTCACAATTTTAAAAGGAAATACAAAATTTATGCCGAGTGTAATTAACTTATGACAATGATGAAACAGATATTGACATTGCAATACTATCATTAATGAATCATTATTGTAAACAGTTATTTTAAAATTATTGAACTGTATTATTAATTCATTTCGAAATGTAAACATTGATTAATTAAATAAATTAAAAAATATGAAATATATAAATAAATATGTAATACAGTATATAATTAAACACGATTATTATATGCAGATTGTGCTGATGAATACGTTTATTAGTATAGGTAACTTATATAAGGATAGAAAAGGAATTCAGGCATGATTAAGAAATTACAAAATATACTTTGTTGCATCAATTTTAACAATATATTTTCATAAATCTTTCGACAGATTTGTTCCAGTATATACAAAATTAATTGCTCATTTACAATCATAGTTAGGTATTATTACAAACTTAAAAAAAGTGTGCCTTGCGCGCATTTTTCGAGTATTTTCAGTCCTCACGTATTTTGTGACTTTATTCTGGTGTATTTCGTTATTTACTTAGATAATTATATGACTGAGTGCATCATCCAGGCATTTATCATCGCGGCGAGCTGCAATTCATATTTATATTATGCGCGTAAAAGAGAAGGGCTAATGTTCGTTTGTATTTATATAACGATCGGTGGCTTGCAGTCCTGTTCGTTACTTGAAACTTTAAAATTACCGACTTATTAATTCTACGACTTGAGCCTTAAAAATACAAACAACTGTTGCTTTTTTTTTTACTTTTTCGTTACAAGAAGATTGACTTGACTGAACACAGAATTCTTTTTTTTTCAGTAACTTTAGCGATACACATGCATTTCCACTTCATCAAGCAAGAGTTTGGCATTAATTATTCGTTACTTAATACAATAATTTAATTAATCCGTTAATGACAAGATTGCAATCTTGTACAGAACTATACAATCTATATTTTGTTTGTGTTTAAAAAATTTTTTTCCGTCTTAATTTCTAGGCAGAATCTAATCGTGGCAATTTCAGCGCTAAAACACTCTTTTACAAAAAAGTTGTTTTACAAACAGAGACAATAACTTAAAATAAAAGTCTAGAATTTTAAACCATTTGTAAAATACACAAGCAATAAGTAATTAATATGCAAAAGCTACATATTAATTCATAATACACTAAAATATTTATAAAAATTAGTGATTATTAAATAAAAATAAATAAAATGCATATTTTTGGCTAAGAAAGTCTATAGTAGGTACATTAAAAAGAAAGACTTCAGAATAATATATAGTTTGTTTGATGTTAAAACTATGAAATTTGTGACAAAATCAAATAAAACTTAAGTATTTACTCTAAAGGATCCCGCCAAATGTTGTCTAGATCAAAAGTCTTAATGGAATTAAGTTCAAAAAATGGATAATTTTCGAAATGTATCGACTTGAAAGTTTCTCTTTTGTAAAAGTGTTTTGCATTTAACATTTCAAAAACTATTCATTTTTTATATATTAATGATGTTAGGGTATACCTACAAGGACTTTATGAATTACGTTATTATACATTTTGACCAAGTTTATCAGATAGACTACAATCTTTTGTAAGATCTGATAATAGACACAAAGTTTAAGAATGAATAGTTTCCGAGATATTTGAGGGTTCAAGGCGTTCATATAAATGTACACTCCTATTTAAATGAAATATTTATATCATTCTTTTCACGAAAACTTTTCATTTTTATGATTTCTGGTGTATTGAGACTTTTGATCAGAATGTCATGAATTACATTACAGTACAATTTTCACATAGAGCCATTTTCTATAAGTAGGGATCCTTTGATGCACATGGCATATTTCCGCGAAAGAAAAAATAAAACAAAATATTTTAACATGTTAAAAAAATAAACAAATTTACTAAAATAATATTTGTTTAAATTATATAGTTTCATCAGTTTAAACTGAATTCATCTATAATAAAACAGTCCTTGACTTGGGGTGCGGAAGCAACCCTTCTATTAAAGTAGACGCCTTCATTCATTTTATCATTTGATGAATGTAAGTAGCTTTATTATTATTACCTCGTTTCGATCACGTAAGTCTTTAAAAATTATTAATGAAACTTTGCCTCTGATTATTGACAGCGATGCGCTCAGAATCTCAGTAACGCCTTTGTTGGCACAATGAATCATAAAAAGCTCTGATGACAGTGAATGTATCTTTTAGAGAGCTTTTTCTGATTCAATATTATTGGAGGGGATACATGATTCAAAAATATAATTTTAAATGATAAGTATTAGGTACTTGAAAATAGTTTTGATTGGAGGACATAGAAATGTTTTTTTGAAGAGTCGGATATACGTTGAAAAATTTATTATTGCAAGTTTCGTATTTGATTTATAACTCATAAATAACATGTAGGCTATTAAGCCACAAGAACAACTGATAATTTTTCAATTAAAAGCTTAAAAAATTAGAATATATGAATTTTTATTCATCTGTAATGCTTCCTTAAAAAATATATATATATATATTCCTAATTCCGAAGAACGGAAATGCAAAATTCGAGTTCATTATTCCTGTTCAATCATTTACGAAAAAGTAATTCATTAAACCTATTTATATATACATAAATAAATAAATAGAAATCATCTATAGTTCAATATATGATTGCTAAGCTTTTGAGATCTTCCAAAGAAATGGAAAGTCGGGCTTCGAAAATCTTTCTAACGAAAATAAACTGATGCAAATCAGAATGAAAAACGTATGAAAGAAAACCTATCAAGTTAATTTGTTTGTAGATTGATCTTTTGCACCTTAGATGCGTGCTTCCACTGCTGACTTTTCTATGTCCTCAGAGAAAAAAAAATAGCTGTGTGTGTATGGGTGAGTGTGTATTCGTGTACGTGAGCGAGTGCAAAACAGGATACACAACTACATTTGATCTATTAAATGATGCTCATGGAGCGTCGATATCGTTTTCTCATATTAGTCGAGTTGCTTGGTTGCAATGGTGCGGAAAGGGGAGCGGGAGGTGTAACTGGTGTCACTGGAGTCACCGGCGTTGTCAGAGGCGTTGTGCTTTCAGCCACAGCGGAGGCTGAAGTGGGGGGCCTGAGCTACCAAATGTAGTTCTCAGTCTGGGGTGCTCGCATCACGCCGACACCACCGCCGAGGCGTCGATAGTTCATGCAGCCGCAGAGTCGCCACTGATTCTGCTCAGGGTCGTAGACCTCGATAGTCTTCAAGTAGGCCGTACCGTCGAATCCACCCACTGCATACAACTGGCCGTTCACTACTGCTAGACCGACCTGAATGTTAAAATCAAGAGAGATTAATTCTTTGTCCACCAAAGTGAATTTTAAGTTTCATTTTAATTCAGCTTACACCGATTTCATTATTTTTTTTTTTATGTTTCATATGTATCATAGGTTGAGTTCAATTTGGAAGTACTTCCAAATTGTATTAAATAGTTTAGTAAAGGATTAAAGAGTGCATTTGGTATTTTTAAAATACAAATTAGTAAATAAGTGACTGATCGGCTTTCGGTATTTTATAATCTATTTAAAAGAAAGTGCATGACATACCCCACTCCTTCTTGAGGTCATGGCAACTATTGGACTCCAAGAGTTGGTGTGAGGATTGTAGCGTTCGGCGCTGGATAGTTCCATGCAGTCGTCCCTACCGCCGACCGCGTAAATGAGATTATTGAACACCGCACAGCCTAAGTGTTTGCGCCTCGTCGACATTGGGGAGACTTGCGACCACTTGTTTTGCCTCGGGTCGTAACGCTCAACCGTGTTGAGAGGCGACTGTCCATCGGACCCGCCGATGGCGTATAGATAACCACCGAGGACTGCAACGGCTACACCCAGCCGTCGCGTTGTCATTGGTGATACCTTCGACCATTTGTTTTCCTTCGGATCGTACCTGAAATCGAAATTCGGATCGTGATTTTACAGAATGTTCATTTCATAGATTACAAACTATTAATAAAAACATATAACTCGGATCGATCGAGCAGATCAAAATCATCAGAAGAAGAATTTCATTACCTTTCGACGTGATTGAGGCATTGTACGCCATCCTGACCGCCTACAGCATAGAGAAATCCATCGAGCACAGCCACACCGACGCTAGTTCTGCAGGAAGTTGTAGGCGCCACGTCACAGGACCACTGGTTCGTCTGCGGGTCGTACCTTTCAATACTGTTTAGATAACTTTGTCCGTCGTGACCGCCAACAGCGTAGAGTAGGTCGTTTAATACAGCCACACCAACGCCACACCTCCTTTTGCTCATGGGAGCGACCATCTTCCAGTCGACGGTGTTCGGATCGAATCTCTCGACGCTGGCAATCGCGTCTCCAGAACACCAGCCACCCACCGCGAACAATACCTGCGAAATTTAACGTTATTATTCTCCACACTTCTTCTATACTCGTAAAAAATTTGTCCAAAATCTATTATCTGTTATTTTTTTAAAGATAGCGCGCTTAAAAATGTAGACACGTATAGTACCTCGCCCCTTCTAGTGGGTTTCCTCGGTCGCGTCCTTGGTCCTTGCATTAGCGGTCTTTCCTGGGGCAGTAGAAGGTAATTTTTGGCTTCATCCACGAGATCACGGCAAGCATCGTCCGAGCGAACGAGAAGATCCGAGCCAACGGTGCCCACGAGGAACTTGGGACTGAGAAGTGGTAGCCGGACGTGTTGGAGCACCTGGGCGAGGTGCTGTCGACGTTCGGTCACGTTGTACTTGACCCAGTTCATCACTGCACTGAAGACCTGCTCTTCCGTTCGCACGTTAAGCTCGTCCGAGGAGATTATGTCGACGAGTTGGCCCACCGGCAGCAGAAGGAACTCTTCGCTCTCCATTACCTAAAATTGCAAAACAGTAGAAATTAATCAACGTTTTATTTTAACGGACACATTTGTGATAAACTAAATTTCATCGATGCGACGCGGCTTGGAAATTCGAGAAAAGTAAGCACCTCTTGAAAGTTGTGCTGAGTAAATTTGTCAGCGATTCTGAGGAGCTCGCGACACGAGTGCGTATCGGCGAAAGCCCTGATCCCAAGGCAGTTGGACGGGTCTAGCTGTCGTTTGAGAAACTCGCAGCAGATGTCTTGGATCTCGGCTAGCTGTAGGAGGCAGGCCGCGGGTAGGAGAGTCTGCACGTTCGCCTCTTCGACGATGATGTGCGAGGTATAGCAGAAGTCTATCAGCAGCTCCATCGCCATCTCATCTATGTCGCGTATCGTTACCTCCGTTTGTCGTGACTCGGCCAGCTCCCCGGTAAACATGGCCCTGCAAGTGACAATTATACATATTCAGCGTAAGCAATTTTTCATACGAATGAAGTTTACGAGATAATCTTTTTCGAGTGTCGATTGTACCTGAAATATGGGCTGCATGCCGAGAGGATGACTCGATGTGCGAAGATCTTCCTCGAGCCGACGTTGAGGATAACGTCGCATAGCTCCCTGTGCCTCCTCAGCACCGTTAGCTCCGTCAATGTGGCACGTGGATGCTTCTCGGAGGTGTGACTGAGGCGTGCTGGCGAGGGAGCGCGATCGACGACCATTTCGCCCATCCTCTGCGACGATTGGGCACCGATACCCGCGCTCCCTGACGCCCCTCGAGTCCCCCCGGCTACCTGCAGGCGCAGCGGGGGTGACGCCCAACCCCACACAGAGTCTATCTGTAAAACCAACAATCACAGTTAATCGTTGAGCTCTTTTGGATGTTGGTTATTTGTAGGCTTACTGTTGGATAAACATGCTGGGCGATGGGTTTACTACTGCTCGCATCATTGAATTGGTCGAATCTATTTTAAAATTTTATAACAATGGGATGTGAGTTTGTTTTGTATTCTTTCTGTGCTTATGCGATGCGAATAATATTTTATGCTGAAGCGTGGTATAAGAGGTCAAACTAATATTGCAGAAACATACTTTTAAGGCTGCATTTATGTAAGTATGTAGTATAATAGGATTTTAAAAAGGAAATATAGTAAAAATAGTAATAACATATGATCTGAATTATTTATCAATATACTTTAATAAGTTTTAATAAGTTGAATTGTTAAGTTGATATCTTTAACTTAATATCTTTAAGTTATCGTATAAGATATGTAATACCCACAATAATGTTGTCTGAAAGAAAACTGATTTCATAAAGATAACATTATGGTGGACATTCAATATAAAATTGTTTGCTGGGTAGGCATATCATGTTTATGTTTGAAAATTTAATTTAAATTAACCAGAAAATATATGATTTATTTTCTTTAGTACTTGCTTTTAGCAATGAAACGTAACAAAAATAACTGATACGATTGAAAACATTTAAAATATTGCATAGATAGCAATAAGTCTGTCAAACAACCAATATTTTTTTTTGTTTAAAGCATACTTTGATACCAGCTTGTTGAATTTATTGAATTTTATTTAATGTAATTAAAAAAGATAATCCATTAATAAGATATATATATAGATTTAAAATTTTTTATGGGTATAATATAGAGTTTATTTTCAAACACATCAATATAGTTTTTAGATTACTATATTTCATAACTATTCTGCATATTTAAGGATTGTTCAATAACAAATCAAAACAAAAAATATAAACTCATAATATTAAGTAATAACATGTCCAAATATTTTTTTGAGAACGGAATCAAATATAAATAAGATAGATTAGGTAATTCAAGAAGGACCTTCAATGTAATATAAATATTTTTTTTATGGTAACATCTTAAATTAGGCCAACAAAGCCCTGAAAAAATTAAAACTCAATAAATCGTGTAATATAAGTCATATTTACATTACAATGTTTATATATATATATACCCAAAGGAATATTCTAAATATTAAACAGTAGAATAGAGTGTATACAGATAATAAAAAGCATAGGTAAAGAGTAAAATAAAGAATATTGAATTTATGAATCTAGTTAATTATAAAAAGAAGTACACAATAATGATGAGTCTGGAACTGCTTACTCATCGAAAAGATAAAAATCAAGCCCAAGGTGAAAGCAGAAACTGCAATCGCTGAATTGCACAAAATTACATTGCATAGCAAAATAATGAGCCCTACATAAATAAAAAAAACTACATTCATGCCAAGGGAGTGTAAAATTCGTTAACCTTTGAGACTTTTCGGAACCAGCGAGCGAGAAACGAAGGAAAGCTACGGAATAGACTGCTGGTAACGCTCGGCTGACTTTCTTGGTCTAAGGGCAGCAGTACCTCAGCAGCAATTGTCGCTCCGAAGCATCTCGTCGACGTCGACGACGGCGACACGTCCCTTGGAAACTTTCTCCTCCTACGCTTGTCCTCGAGCGGTTCGCGAATCGCGAATATTATAATATCAAGCGATAACTTTCATTTTCACGAACATTTGCCTCTCGCGCACGCACACACTCAAACATATACACTACCTATATTTCACAATGTTGTTCACTGCTCGTCCCACGCAAAGTGCACTAGAAAAAATCAAGAAGGTAGAAACGACGACAACCTTTTTATCGTCTTTGCACTGAGGTCAGCATCGAACTCGCACTTCTCTTTACTTGGCTTTCAGTTTTGCTGTTTCGACGATTGGGAGACCGAATTATCCAAACAATCAATGTCGCACTGAATGAATCTTCGCGAGGATGCTTTACTTTTTTCGTGTATGAGAATTGTGGAGGGCTAGGTACTGCCACTGCCAGTCAGTCTACCATATAATAATGAGTATACCTAGATAGATGTATAGTGTAGTGTGGGCTGCAACTGCCAACAGTGTAAGTTGCATTTCGATTATTCTACAGCTGTGCTCGACAACCAACTTCAGAGTGCGAGAGTTGAACCGTGAACGACGTCTCACGGTCTCAGCTAGATGGATACGCGCTATAATTCAAATTTACTTTAGAATGCAAAGCTAAACAAACACTATAGATTTGTTTAACTTATTATGCTACTTACCAGTTACTGTTTAAAAAATTCATGTATGAAATATATTTTACAAAATATTAGAAAATATTATTATAAAGCCACTTTATATCATTAGTTTAATTATAAGAGAAATTTAAGAAATTATTAAATTAATTTTAAAAAAAGATTTATATTTATAATTTTTATTACTGTAAAAACTTTAAGTGAATAACTAAAAAAAATATAAAAAAAATATATTCTGGCATTTCTCGCAAATTCTGATTTCTTATGTGGATATTTGAGGGTTCTGATTTCATTTCAATTGATTTTTATTAGTAACGCGTTTGGCTGAATTATAACTACTGTATTCAAATTTTTATATTGTTACTTCTTGATAACTGCAATTTTTTGTTTATCATACCAACGTCACTTTAACTTCATTTCAACTATAACGAGTGCCTCAAATTACCGAAATGCACCGATAGTAGATGAAGAGATTTTTTTTTTTTTGCAGTTACATCATTGGGAGGGCTAAATAGATTACTAATTATTATTAGACATAACATTATATGTCTATATTTGTGTTCTCGAAGTTATTGGACAAAAAATTAAATAATTTGCACTTCCCTCTTTCTCTGCGTTTTTTCAACGTAACTTATTAGTTCATAAAAATTATATATCATCAAAATAGATTTATAAAGTCTTTTAATTAAATGTCTCAGTTATTGCTTGAGACGAATATTATCTGCCCTTTTGAAAACCGATCATCCATAGACTGCAATAACTCGATTTCTTTGATTTTAGATCAGACTTTTGTTATTTGTCAATTTAAATGTTACCCGCCGGTATGCGTGGTGACCTGGTCCTTCATATATATATATATATGTGTGCATATGAGGGATTCTATATTCTAATGATTCTATTTTCCAAGTTTCCCACCTTGGTCACCATATTATGAGAATTTAACCTGATGATGGGCTTGACGCTAGTGTTATCTTTAACAAGGTAAATTATTGTTCACCATAATTCTGTGGCCGGCTGGCCGCGACTTGCCAAGTTGCCAATAGGTATATAGTTTACGACCCAAACGGCCGAACTCGACACTCGCGACTCACTGCTTTTTGTAGAATCAGCTTAAATAACGAATAGATACAGCCCGTCGACCGCCGTACACCACATTATAATTCCCATACCCCCCCCCCCCCCCCCC